>VZUI01047320.1:0-73064 GCA_013401135.1 Cettia cetti
CAAAAAAAAAAAAAAAACAACAAAAAACCCCCGAACCAAAAAAAAAAACGAACCCCAAAAATCCCAAAAAACCAAAAACACCCACAAAAACAAAGAAGGCAAAATAAAAATAAAAATAAAAAAATAAAAAAAATCCCTCTTATTTTTCCTTAACTTATAAGAAATTCAATAGTTTGAGCTTCCAGGTAAAATTTGTGTAGCTCTTCCTTTTATTTATTTACTAGATACCTTAGAATCTGCACCTTGTGTATTTCAACAACCTCTGCAGACTCATTTCATCTCCATTTTGCTCAATACAGTAAGAAAGCCAACAACTGAAATGGAAAAGCTTTTACAAACACAAGGGTTTCAAGGATCTAATAAGAAAGTAGGATCTGTAAAACATATAGTGACTAAAAGGCATCTTGTACATGAGTATATCATAATCAGATTACATTTTCACTGAGTATTAAGCACAAGCCTTCCAACAACTGCATTAGGCCCACAGTGAGATCTCTACACAAAGGAAAATCCAGCTGCTGATCTCCTTGGGAACAGCAGAGAATGAAAGGATGTGGCCCACCAGATTTTGACTGTAGAATGTTTTGGTTTAATGCTTTCATTCACTTTCATGTGCTAGTTGCTGGTGTTATTTCTTTTTTTATCTTTGGAGGTATTTGAAATGGTTTTTGAAAGATGAGGTAAATCTTAGGAAGTATACATGAAGAGACAAAGAGCTTTTTGGTATTTCTTCACAGTTTACTGGCATGAAACAAAAATGCAAAACATCAATCAAAGCAAAAAAAAAAAAGATGCAACTATTAGTATTGTCCTTTTTTCTAATATTTGTGTGAACTAATTCCATCCGAAGGTTTCCTCCCAGTGCATGATAATGTGCAATGTAAATGCTTGCAGTATACACTCACTGCAAAATGGTGGTGTATTTATTGAAATACTCCATCTTGCCATTACTGTTCAGCCCTTGACAGGAGTTTGAAGAAAAACTTGCAATATTCAGTGGTTTCTGTTAAAATAGAAATGAACATTCTCTCTATTGCAGATGAACTGGAATGTAATACAGGATAAAAGCTTATACATATTTACTAGGGATCTAAAAACTTTAAAATTTACCTTTTTTGCAGTAACTTTTTGTGGTCTCTAATTGTACTTTATAGAGTATTTGTCCATAGTATGCTCTGTTGTTTTCAAAAAAAGTCTGAAAATGACTGGCTTATTTCAAAGCAGCTTATTCTGCTTTATTTTCCTTACACAAAAAATGAGCCTGTCCCTTGAGGCTTGAAAATTATTGTGGTTACTAGAAAAAATGGAAAAATGGAGAAGTACAATGAGAAATATCTTCTTTCCCTCTCTCTTGGATAATGTCCATCTTAGATTGCCTACCATTTTTTGCTCTATGGCCCATCCTGTGGAGAATCGTGAAGTCTCATTTGACTTACATGCCATACACAATTGAAATAGAATAATTAAATCTCCTCCTTACTGAGCTGGAGAGACATCAGCAAAATTGAAACATCATAGAAAAAAGTTAGTTTCCTTGGAACCATCAAATTATCAGTAATGGAAGGGCTAAAGTAGCCCATAAAATTTTGTTGTCCTGAGCACCTAATAACTATGGATAAAATTATCATTTCCAGGGGATTCACATTTTCATCTCAAGTCCCTCAGAATGAAGGCACAAACAGCAAGTGTAAATATTTACGTAAAAAATAGTTGCTACTGGAGAGAAAAGTCTTATATTTAGGTTTTAATTAATTCTTAACTCGTATAAAAGATAATTGAAAAGAAATGTTCTTGTAAAGTATCCATTGTCTGATTTCTGATGTAACATGTAGCTTTAAGAGGAAATTTGTGAGCCACAAGAATTCCTTGGGCTTATTTGTGAGTGGGGAGAGGATCATGGTTGATTTGAGTGTGTATTTGGAATCCAAGAAAAAAACTCCTAAATTAAATACACTTTGTCAAATGAACTAATAATGCTTGAGAAAATAGACAAGTTTTTGTAACCCACAAGCCTTATGGCTGTTTTACATTTCTTTTTTTCTTTTTTGTTTAACAAACTGAAAATTCTTCTTTAAGTGAACAATATAGTCAATAAACTGAATGAAAAATTTTGTTTGATGAGGAATGAATAGATTGCTCTTTATTCTTCTTGCAAAGGAGTTAATTACTACATTGGTACGGTTGGTTGTTACAACTTGTACTCTCAAAGGCAGTCCTGCTACAAAATAGATGTAGCTTTTTCATCTGAGAGAATAAGTTCTGTGGGAAAGATGAAAGTAGCAAGAAAATGTCTGTGTTTAAAAATTCCTAGGCTGTATGGCATTTACCAAAGCTGATAGATGCATTTGTTTCAACTGGAGCTTGAAGAGAAGTATACTAAGGCATGCAGGAGTGAAAATGTTCTAGTGTTGCAACTTGTGAGCAGTTTTTCAGCAACCTGGGTGTTTCAAAACTGTAGTTTTGATTAAAATATTGGCAGAACTACAGCTCTAACTAGCTCCCAGTGGCTATTCAGTGTCCTAAAATCTTATTAACTTCATAACAGCCTGCAGATGAACAGAACACTATGGAATATATGTCTTCCACAGAGTACTGAAAGAAAGATTAGAGGATAGTAATTAATGCTCAAATTCGAAAATAATGTTAAAATTTTTAAATGCCTCACACATGTTCCTAGTCTCCACACTGTATATTCTACCTCAGTTATTGCCAACATTGACATACATATACATATATATATACAGTTTTATTTATTTCTCAGTAGTTGCGTGACTTCCAGAGGTGAATTTCACCTAAGTATTGCCATCTCTTCAATCTTTTTCGTATGTTGAAGGATTTTTGACAAACCATCTCAGGGCCTTTCACATCATATAAAGATATATATATATATATATATATATATGATAAGGTCCAATTGGTACAGGCCTGTATAATGAATCAGGTCTGTATATATTAATGTTCTCAAGCATAGACTACAAATATGAGTAAGTCTTGTCTTACTTGTCTATTCACCATTCTTGGCAAACTTGCTGAGATTTCAGGGACTTGGGAAACACACTGGTTCTTTCTCAGCCTCTGGAAGACCCTGCAGCATCTTTAAGGAACTTTAAGACTGGGAATTAAACACTGCAGAATATTGGACTGCAATAGACATATATTCTGACATCAATTCAAAGTGTCTTTGATGCAGCAGTTTTTGCCTTTTGGAATAAATACAGGGACAACATGAATAATTTTCTGAAGGAACCATGACATTTCTATGCAGGAATCCAGTAACATTATCCCATGTTCTCCCCCAAGGTGGCTATAATGGCCATGGATCAAATGTTGCTTCTAATAAATTAAACTTTTTGTTCTGTTTAGCTCTGGATTGCTTATACTTACATCTCCATCTCTTTAGACTTGAGCAGATGCCACTTTCTGTATTTTTTCATCTCTTGTACAGAAAATCTAAATTATAAAGGATTATCACTTCTTTTGTTTTTCTTTCAGGCTAATCAAGATTTTATGCTTCCTGCTTTTCCTGTTACAGCTTTGACTGTCACACTGAAAACCACATGCATTATTCCAGAGCACAAAATTCAATTTTCTCCTGTCTTGTACTGCTTCAATGACTCATCTTAATTCTGTTAAAAAGAATAAAAAGGAAAAGTAAAAGAATCTTCTGAAGTATTGCATGAGCACATACATTCATTCCTTTGTCGCTTGATGTGACAACTGAATAGAGAAACGTTTACCCATAGGCAATCCACTTTTTTTCAACTTGTTAGTATAGAGAGTGATTTGGTGCACTGGTAAAAAACCATATTTGTTGTAGGTCCCATTAATAACTATTGCATTTTTAGCTGCCCTCTTATATTTGCTTTTGGGGAGAATATTTAAATTTCAAAAAAGTATTTAAAAAATCCAGTAGAAAAGTTTCAAATATGAAAGTTTTTTGTTGAAAGAGGGAGTATTGCAATTTCAATTAAAACATTTGAGTAACATGACAAAAAACTTAAAGAACAATTAAAAAAAAATACCTATTTATATTTTTAATGTAAAACTTGGGCTAAATATAAAAAGTTATATTCGAAATTAGTGTAGATGGCAAAAATATTTACCCCAGAAATAAATACTTAAACATTTTCAGAACTAGATATTTATGTTGAGATTCAAAGTTGATTTTTTAAAAAATCTTACAAAATTTGTTTTTTGCTGTGATTTTACTTGTTGAATTTCTCATAGAATTTTTTAAGCAGTTGTAGTTACATTTAGATCATCAAGACTTGTTCAGATCTCTATCAAATCAAAGGTTATTTAAATTACCCTTTTTATTGTCTTTTAAACAATTCAGTGGAATTTCCATGCACAATAATTATGCATGGTATTTGTTTAAAATGGTAATAAAATGCTTGATTAATATAAAACTTATAGAAATTCCTCTTACAGTAGAACTTTGAAAGTGAAACAATTTATTTTCCTGTGTCAGGGCCTTACCTGATATTACTAATCTCCCACCTTGAAACACTAAATTTGTGTTCTGTGTGCATCATTCATCTGTTTTATCTTCTTAAATTAGCATTTAAAGCATCTTTTTTTTCCCCAGCACCTTGGCAAATGTAATATAATTGTTGTTTTTTTCATAAAGGACTGCGATTGAACACTTAAGAATTGTGGTTGACTTCTGGAATACACATTTCTTGGGATAATTATAGGGTGATCAAGCTCTGCCATACCTTGGCAGTTGCACAATAAAATTATGCCCCAAGGTGTATGCCATTTCAGCTTCCTTGCTGTGTGGCTTACATAAGCTCTGTTGTTATCTCTTAGCCCGTATGAATCTTGGAGATTAGCAACTCCTAAGACAAGGACTGAAATATGCTTGCTGTGCTAATGAAGTCTCAAAATCGCAGTATGGAAGAAAGCTTTCTTTGCAGTGCTGATAAATCTCTTCACACAGATCATTGCCTACAAGGAGAGGAATGCCACTTAGGTATAGAGATAAACCCAAAATATTTAGTCTGTAGCAAAAATAAGCTAAACCAATGATGTCATTGTACCCTGCCAGTATCACATTCAGTTTGGGTTTTACAACACAGTAAGATGGAGATCCTTCTCTCACTCCTCTGGCCAAAAAATAGTTTTATAACCCAGAGAGAAAAGTTATGTCATTGCCCCATAAAATTATTTTAGTATGGACGTTGTGGAAATATTTATAGATCAACTGCGTATTTGCAAGCAGTAGTGCTGTGTCCTCAGCCATTTTAATGTTCCATTTTCCTACATTTAGACTGCTCTTATCAGGCTCACATCATTGTATCTATGTGTTTGTCATAACTTTTGTAGGTTTATTAAAATATTAGTGGTGTTTTCATGTAGCTTCATTCTTAATTTATATTAACTTCAAACTGATATGACAGTAACAGTAACTAAAATATTAATCAGATTTTATACTCCTGCCCTTCTGGTTATCTAGATTCATTTTCTTTAAAGTAAGAAGAAAGGCTAAATGAATTAAAACACCAGGTTAATTAAAGCATCAAGCTAATGTTTTGTCTATCCTATTCATAATGCCCATTTCACAGTCTTATGAGCCTGACCTCTGCCATTTCAGACCTACAGTCCTTTGAACTTAGTAGATGGTAGAATATGTGTGAAACAGTGTAAAAAATTGTAAGGTAGTTGTATGATAAAACTGACAAGAAAAAGATTTTAAAAAAATCTTTCATTTATACATAAAACAAATCATGCTTCCTTGATTTATCTTCTCTTTGAATTTTTATTTAGCTGTCCTTGGAAAAATACCCAGAATACCTTTTGTTTAGATACAAGGGGCAGTTCTTCAACCCTCTGTTCTTTCTTGTTATTCTTTGTTTGCCCAATACAGTCTTATTGCTTTTAGAGCTCCTTCCACTTCCAAAGGTTATGCAAACACAAGTTATCCTGTCTGCTACATTTCCACTTGTTCATACAGAAAAACAGAATGCCGAAGCAGTGTTTGCTGCAGCTGAACTAAATGTATCTGTAGGTTTTGTAAGCCATGTGGCCTCCTGGCATCTAACATCCCCTTGACCATACAACCATTCTCTCTTAGCTACTCAAGCACACCAGCCACACAGATGTATTGAGAATGACATCTGACCCATTCTCTCCAAAAGATGGCTGTTGCTTGAAAGATGACTAGCTCCCTTCATCCAAAGCCACACCAGCATAGTTAGTAGTCTATTAACTATTTATTAATAAAGGCAAATCCAGAGATGTAAAACTGATTTGACCCTAGAAAAATAAATGAAAGGTAGGATTAGAACTTGTGTTCCAGATTCCTAGTCATGTTGTATTCTTTCAGAAAATAATGCCTTTTCCATTCACGATTAATAGAAAACCCAGTTGATTAGCAGTTCAGGAAGGTGTATCATAGGATTCTACTTACATTGTGAAAGTACTGTTCTTAGGCACTTTTCCTCACTTTTTAAGTCCTTTTATCTGGAGTTTGTTATGTAATTTGAATGCTTCTAACTATTTCAAACACCCCCTCCTACCTACACACCCATTATTGTGATTAATAAGAATAGTTTGAGTATCTCATGTTGTATAATTCTTCATAAAACTTACACATAGAACTACTTTGATTGTGGTTCTGTTTGCCTTTTCTGGGGAAAAAAGAACCATGATCAGGTATAATTTCCATTTAGCTTACAACTTCACCATCTGGAGTGGAAGAGAATATATTTGATCTCAGATTACAGATATTTTAGAAATCTTCAATCTAAACGATTTTCTTGGCCCAGGTGAGTGGTAGCGTTTCATCAATGCCTGTCTGTTTCCTTTCTTCTCAATCTCTTGTTGCCTATGCATGGGTAACTTTTGCTACTTTGAAGGACCAGAGAAGTTCAGAGGAAAATCTCTTTTAGCAGGCTATGAGTTATTAAGAGCACAGTCTAGAGGTTTGTTGTGTTATAAAGGGACCCAAAAGCATTGGTTACAGAACACATCTGTGAAGCCTCTATATACGTGTACCTCAGTAAATGATTTCCTACAGTGGGGGAGTTGCACACTTATCATTCCATGTATCAGTAGAGGCTGGGAATTAATAGATTCAGAGTTGCCCTGGGGAGAAGGACTTTGGAGTGCTGGTGGATGAGAGGCTGGACATGATCTGGACATGTGTCTTCACAGCCCAGAGAGACAAAGGTGTCCTGAGCTGCATCCAAAGCTGCGTGGGTGGCAGGGCAAGGAAGGGGAATCTGCACCTCTGTTTCACTGTCATTCAAACTCACCTGGAGTTCTATGTCCATCCTCAGCACAGAAAAGACATAGATTGGTCAGAGACAGTCCAGGGGAGAGTTATAAAGATGCTCAGAGAACTGGAGCATCTCTCCTATGAGAAAAAATTGAGATTTGGGATGTTCAACCTGTAGATGAGAAGGCTCTGGGGCGACCTTATTATGGACTTTCAGTAGTTAAAGGGAGCCTACAAGAGAGTTTGAGAGGGTCTTTTACAAGGACATGTAGTGACAGGATAAAGAGGAATGGTTTTCAGCTGAGAGTAAATTTAAATGGGATGTTAGGAAGAAATTCTTTACTGTGAGGGTGGTGAAACACTAGAGCAGATTATCCAGAGAAGCTGCAGATGCCCCAACTGTGGCAGTGTTCAATGCCAGGTTGGATGGGACTTGAGCAACCTGGTCTAGTGGAAGATGTCCTTACCTGAAGTGAGGGAGTTGGAGCAAGATGATCTTTAAAATCCCTTCCAACCCAAATAATTTTATGATTCTATAAGATGCTCTTTGAACGGTTTTCAGGGGAAGAGCTGCCTACACAATATTGAGAAGGAAAAGCAATTAGGACAGAAGTGTTGGAGCTGCTGCAGGGACTGCCTCTGAGCACATCTCCATCTAGGAAGATTGGACTGTTTTGAGTGTATTCAAAAAATGCATTTACTGGGGGGAAAAGAAAGTAGCCACCAACAGAATTGCTTCCTACTATTGCCTTAAAATATTCACCTAACAATATGAATGGTGCATGGCATTTTTGTCAGTGTGAACAGCTGCTCCCCTCAGCTTATTTTGCTTTTACTGAATCATCTGTAACAAACACTCTGCTCAGGAGAGCCCACGGGTAGCTCGGCACTTTTCATTTACAAAAGTAATACATGTCTCTTGTCACATTCAACTTTGCTAGAATGTGGCAGGAGTTTGCAAAAGTCACCCAGACTTAAAGGGAAAACAACTTCTACTCAACACTCTTTGGCTGGAAACATAAAATATTTATACTCTTGAAACAGGCAATTTGATCATTCAGTCACTTTATATATACCTCATTGTATAAGCATTCCTCTGCAGGCTCCTTTCTCTGTTAAATATAGTTATACGGTACATAATTGCCAAGAGTAAAAAAGGGTTGCATATGCTATTTTTAGTAGCATAGATGATGAGCACAGCATTTATGAAGGAAGAATTATTATGGAGTTAAAACTCATGCATATCTATGAAAGCTTAGCTTCAGGAGTTTTGGAACAAATCCAACATTAAAAAGTTCTCCTGGGGTTTCTTGAGCTGTGCAAGCTGGAAAGAGCTTTCAGCTAAGTTGCTGATACTTAAAATAACCAAAGGGCAGTTTCAAACGTTTGTCGCTAAAAGCAATAAATCACTGCTCAGCACAAGCTGTGTTAACTCTGCTGTCAGGACAGGTGTCTGCTGGGCTCCCTGAGGCAGTCAGCAAACACAAACTAATGTGCAAACTACAGTAATTTTTTGTGCCACCTCTCCCATTTTTGAGTTGAATGCTAGGTCTTCATACTACTACTGTTACAAACCGACCTGACCAAACCTGTGTGATTAAGTTCATCCACCTTGGCCTCTGCATGGAAACCTGTGAGACGTCTGCACATGATAAAAAGTTCTGCTGATAATGGTGTGAAGCTGTGTGCTCACACACGACCTGTCCGGGCTCTTGTAATGGCCAGAATATTTTCTATATGTTCCTTTACAAAGAGAGTAATACTAGATCAGGCTTCCAGAGATCAGTTTTTTCATGGATAAAAGAAAAAAAAAATTGGTTTATGACCATGTAAAGAGGTTGCTCCTGTAATTAGTAAATTTTGGCCTAAATAAATGATATTGAAAGGACTAACAGACTTGATACAAACACTGTCCCAGTGATTATATTGGAATGGAATACTTATGCTTTTAAGCGTTCTCATTTTGGTTCATACAGCTTTGGGAGAAAAATTTGTCCAGATTACTTCTAGGATGTCAATACACACTTCCAAATAGTAGTTTCCTATGAAGTGCAAATTTTTTCTACTAGATGAAAAAATTGAAGCCATCCTTACATATTTGCACATGCATTCCTTATTAGTAGTCACTGCTAGCTTATCTGATAGTTAGTTGTGTGCCAAGTCTTTATTACTTATTTCTGTAGATTGACCTTGCTGTATTCATCCATGCATCTTTATAGATACAAAAAGGAATAGAGAAATACCTCTGGCTTAAGTATATCTACTTAATATACAGCTGAATTTTACGGGTTTGTAAATAAACTCTGAAATGTTTTTTTGCCTGAAAACCTCACTTATACTCAGGTCATCCATATTTGTTTTATAAACTGGAAATGCTTTTCCAGCCTCCTGCATCTTATACCTCTGCAAGGCACGTGTCATAACCTGCTGTGTAAGGATCTCATTCAGTGTTTTGCACTCAATTTCTTCAACTATAATACTACTAAATCTGGTAAAAGACAGTAGTGAACCAGCTTCACAGTCTGACATTTCAAGCCACCAGGTCTATTCTGTGTGAAAATACCTTTTTTTTTAACCATCTTCCTCAATAATACTTCTTTCTTCTCCTCCTGGCATAGTATATTCTATGCCTAAATTCCTCAGATTCAGTCTATTATAGCATTAAGTGTCCAAATATAAAAACTACCCATCATTCACTATCTGGTTATCCATCAGGATTTGACATTTTTATTTTTCATGATAGGAGCCATTTTGTGTGATATTTAAGGGCTTGCCAAATGAATTAAGTAATTTTCTTCTACAGTCTTTATAATTAGATGTGCACTTTCTAAAGAATCTCAGTTTTACAGTCTAATAGGATGAAGAATAATTTCAATAACCTAAAAGTGTATTTGAATTTTTTAAATAAAAAGATGATTCCCAAAGACTTCAGAAATCTCTAGTATTAATAAACTATTGCATATCATGTGTCAAGTTACACAAGACATCTGCAACTGATTAAACTCATGACATGAAATCCGGGGAGAAGTGCAGACATAATATTTGTGTGTTTTTAAAGGCAAATGGTAAAGAAGTTTCTTTTTAAAGGAGATTTGCTCAAATAGGGGAAAGGAAAAAAAAGGAATGGTTTATAGCAACTTAGTTTTATGACCTGTTTTTCTGATTTTTGCATGAGAAACAGCTGCTGATCAGCAGAAGATAGGTGAAGACATCCGAGTAAGAGCAAGAAATGCCGAAATTAATGTGGAAGGAAAATTAAATGGGAACTGAGGAACTTCAGAGATATGACTGATCTGTTCATGAGCAATTTACATTTTTTTCTGCCTTTGAAAAAATGATCAATTCTTGCCTCAGGTCCCCTTTAAATTTAAAGAACTTATGAAACTATAAGATGTCTCAATATGAAAAATAATACCTGATTGTTTTCATGGTCTGAATTTTGGTAAAAATAAATAAAATAATGCATTTCATACCTGTAATTACCTATTTCTTGTAACCTCAAGGAATTAATTTTAAGTATTTTGGTGTGCTATGAAAACAAAATGCAGTGGATTTTTTATAGGTATTTCAGCAATATTTAAAGGAGGCCCACCATAAGGAAATGGGCTTTCAGTTTCTTCATGCTTTTTCTGTGCCATTGAATTTTTTATCACTTCAGTTGCCTTTTTGTAAAATGTCAAATAACCCAAATTAAACACTACAAAAATTGCCTAAATTAAAGGTACCTTTGTTTGAAGCCTTTCTGTGTTCTGTGCATATATGTGTGTGTTCATATTGTGTATAAAACCAGGCTCTTGCTTTTATACTTCTCCAGCTTAATCACTGTGGGCAATAGACCTTGTGTGCCTATTTTATCTTATGCTTGACATACTGCTGGATGCAGATGATCAAATGCAGCATTTCATTTCCAGCCTCACAGATGACAGAATGAATTCCAGAATGCATTTCCACAGATGTCAGAAAGGTCAAGGAAGACAGATAGATACAGGTTTGCTCATGTTTTAGTTTCCTGAAAAATCAGAAATAATTATGTTGAAAATCAAATAACTTTTTAGATCTTATCTTTGCAGTATTTGATTTTTTTAGTTATTAATTTATTAAATAAATATAATCTTTAAATTTGTTCCATGTTTTCCTCCTATTTATTAGCAATTGGTAAAGAATTCCACTTCTTGGTCTGTGTAAATAGATTTCTAGAAACTATGGAAATCTTCATAGGTTGATCAAGTAGTTAACAGTCTTTAGGTTTCCACCTACCAGGACATTTCAGGATTTTACAAGAATAAGTAATGTGTTACTTTTATTTAAGTTGCTCAACTAGGGTATAAAACCCTAACTAATTTAGCAAATACATACAGAGTAATCAACCTTTCTAGTTTTCTTACCTACGTATTTTAAACAATGTGTTTCCTCTAAAGTCTCCATGTTGATATTGTTCATATGATTTAACAATATTGAAATGATTCCCAAAGTTCTGATGCTGAATACTGAGTTAAAATTCCATCTATGCTTATTTAATTTTGCCTTTTTCATTTGGTTGGACTTCCATGGGAAAAAAAATTAGTTTTTATATATATTTTTTCTAGAAGTCATACTGTTAAAAATATTAGGGACTAGAATGGCAATGTTGGTGTTAATGCTTTAAAATCCTCACTTTCATAATGTTGTTAAAATTTCTGTAAGAAATCAATGTGGGGATTTTCCCTCCTGTTTGCAGAAACTTTGGATTACTAAAAACTTCAAATGTATTTTTTTGTCAGAGTTACAGCTGGATTATTGTAGAGGGGAAATGGCTGAATCCTGTTTTTTCTTTCATTGAGTCTTCTTGGTGGGCAGGGCCTTCATTCTAGTTCTTGGACATTAGAAATAAAAGCAATGGTTTTTTTGTAATACATACTTTGATACATGGAAAAATGTTTAATTTTCAAAAAGGGTTTTTTATGTGTCTAATCAATAAAAGTTTATTAACCTTGTGAATTAATAATGTGGGAAGGTGTAGAGTGAGAACACAGGAAACAACAGCTAGATTGAAATAATGAAAATGTAATTGAAAATTAATTAAATTGAAATACCTGCAATCATGTTTGGGAACCTTAACAAACCTGGTAACTACAAGTTTTGATTTAGAAAAAAAAAATAAGAGTCTTGTCTAAGTAATAGTCATTGATCTTTCACTGATCTCTGGTGTAAATTTTATCTTAAATTTATTGGGGTTTTGGATATTTTTAAGTGGCAAGGAAAATATATTCATTTTTTTTCTAGTTCTGAGCAACAGCAGTTCTTCAGTGGAACATTTTCTTGGGTTTAAGTTGTAGTGCAATCAGACTAACACAATTTTGCATGCTGATGTGCTGACCAGAGCCAGCATTTTAGATTTTACAAGCCAGGCACAAAAGGTACCTTGGCAAGGTTATTGTTTTTTTGAGTGAGAGCACCTGATTTCTCTTTCACTCAGAACTGGAATTTGAAAGCAGGTAGAAATGCTCTGCTGCTACCTGGGAATGATTAATAGAAATTGAACAACTTCAGTTTCTGTGAGCTGTAGGGGGAACAATGATAAAACATACAAACTTGATATATTTCAAATACTTTAAAACTACCTGGATAGAAGTAACTTAATTGACTTTTCAGCCTTTCTTAGAATCCTTTGGGGAAAAAAAAAAAAAAAAAAAGGTGGAAGAAATCCTCCTGTTCATGTTCACATTTTATTTTGTGGGTTTGTGGTGTTTCATTTGTTTGGTGTCAAAGCAAGGCCATGGTCTTCTAAATTTCTGTGGCAGGAGAAGAATTTCCTAAGAGGAAGCTATTGTTCTGCAGAAGAAAATAAGAGTTTATTTAAAAAGTAAAAATCACGTAGATCTGCAGTTTGTTTCACAAAAATAGGGAAAAATATGGCCCACATATGCAAGCTCTTTTGTTTCTTAAGGATATGTTTCACTATCTTGTAAGTATAGGCATTACTTTTAGTTTTCTTCTTATGGGGAAGAGAGAAGAGTGAAACAAACAGTCCGCTTCTGCTTGCACTGTAACTTCAAATCTTCTCACAGCTAAGGCATTAATGTAAATTCTCAGTGTTTAAGGAGTTCTGCTAATGTAGGACTCTGGCCAAGTTCAGGCATCATCTTGGCTCCCTAAGCCTGCTTAGCTGCAGTCTTCAAGCAATTGAATTCTTTTATAATTTTTTTTTCTTTGAAAATGCTGCTGGACTGAGGAGGTGCAATACTCAGGTTTCTGACTGTGTGCATGCACCACACACAAACTGAGCACTGAAGGAATTTCCTTCTGTAAATTCAGAATTTGTGAGCATTTGTGAGTTTCCCAAGAACTTTCTAAATTCTTCTCTGCCATATGACAATCCACTGGAATTTTGGGGGAGCATAAACTAGTTGAAAAGTCAGTTAGAGCGTTTTTGTTGTTGGGGTTGTTTGTTTGTTTTTGTTTTGGTTTTTTTTGGTTATTTCCTGGAATTACTTATAGAGGAGAAAATCTGCATTTTTTCCGGTAGTCTTAGTAGGGAATAATCAGATGTACTAAGGTAGGATGTTTCTGTTCAGCTGCTCAGTCACAGACTTCTGACTATATGTTATTTGTGAGGATCAATCAGGAACAGGAGTGACTTCCAGCAAGTTATTTCTACTTGAGAAAACTGTCACCTAATTTTGTAACGTTTTGAATTTTCAAAGGAAAATATTGAATAATGTAAGGGATGAGTTTCCAGGTAAACTTTAGAATTGCTGAAATATTATTTCAGAGTCTGAAGTTAGACTAGTTTGTGAAAAAAAAAAAATCAGAGAAAGATTTTAAATATTCAAATGTAATGCAAAGGCTTTTCTGCATAATATAAGATACCAGTGAGGGACTGCCTGTGCTTTGCTTCAACTCATCCTGCCAGAAAGAGCTATAGTAGAGCTTTGCCAAAGTGAGGGATGAGGCTGAATGAAGGCTCCGTGTGTCAGTCAGACTCTGCCTTAGCAATCAGCCTAAGCACACTTCACACCAACAGAGTGCCTTTTAAAATTGTCCAAGGGAAGCAAGGCTTCCCAAGAGCAATGAGTTACAGTACTGTGATTTGTGCTGGTGTGTTCAGGCCACTAGAGATTACTTCTCCTCAGAATGTCTTCCTTTGTTATTTCATTTAAGATCAAGGACAGTACATTTCTCAACACAATTACTGTGTGAATGCTTTTAGTTTAAAGGAAAAAAAAACTTGTGAGCTCTTCTCAGCAGGGTCAGTGTCATCTTTGGTTCTCTAAAACACTTAACCCAACAGGGCTCAAGGGATGCACTGCCTGATCTTGAAACAGGAGATCACCTCACCCTGATTGCAACTTTCGTTGGCTCTGCTGAAGCAGAAAATGTGGCTTCCTAATTCTAGATCTGTGTACTCAAAAGATGAGTAATTTTGCAATGTGTCCACACATTGTCCATCTCCCCTGATGGTGAGTGTTTAGAGAAAGATATTACATGTTAATACATGGCTAACATGGGGGAGATTGATTCTGTCAAAAACAAATTATAACAACGTGATAATTTCTGTTCATGCTCACCACAGCAAGGCCTGGTTCCCCAAGCCCTCCCAAGATGTTTGATCAATTTCCTGTGCAATCTTGACACTTTCCCCCAGATGCAAAGTATCTCTGTGTTAAAACTCTAATTTCCATATGAATCCAGTAGCTAGGTGCTGTTTTTCTCCATTCTGTGTTGCTGTGTGTAACCATGCAAGAATCCTTGCTTTTATCCCTCCCTCAAAAAATGGAAAAAGCAAATTAATGTTTCTTGTGTGGAAAGTTTTGGTATTCATGAAATGATTCCTTTTTCAAATTGCTAGGTAGATAAGGAAGAAATAAAGTAATCATGGAAGTTAAGTTATCCTGTTTTAGAGAAAGAAAGTTAATTTTTCAGTAATGCTAATACAGAATAAAAGAAATATGCCTTTATTTCTGCTTTTTATTTGCAAAAGAGTGTAATAATATGTTTTGGCCAGAGTAAGATGATAAAACACATTGTTTTTGTTCACAGTGAAAGGTGAATTAAACAATAATTATTAGTGCTCAGAAGAGGATGAAAAGGTAGCAAGGTTAGAGAAAAATCTAGATTTTTTTTTCCTTTTCTTTTTTCTACTGCAACACCTTTTCTAGCTTATAGAAAGATCTCGATCACTATAGTAATTACTTGCTTATTGAAACTAAATCTCATCTGAGAGTAAGGAATGCCTCATGAATAATTTATTTAAACCTTGACAGCATTTAAAAAGTACTTATGCATGCCTATTACTTCCAAATAATACCAACTATAACTAGCATGAAAGACAGAGCTGTATTGTGCTCTAAAAATTGTGGACCCTTTAAAATTTCTGAAATAAGCAGGGGAAAAAATTGAAAGCGTACTCTTAACTGGTCTGAAACAAGATCTTTTTGCTATATTAAGAAGATTTTAAAAATGTAGATCTGTTGCTATAATGTATTAACAAAAAAAATCTGCATTCTGCAACAAATTTGTTCTTTTTATATTGAATTTTTTAAAAAATAAACTGTTGATTGATAGACATGTATGCACACATATGCTTGAGAGT
Organism: Cettia cetti; assembly: GCA_013401135.1. Lineage (NCBI taxonomy): Eukaryota > Metazoa > Chordata > Aves > Passeriformes > Sylviidae > Cettia > Cettia cetti. Next base: position 15,795 of record VZUI01047320.1, read on the forward strand.
AACTTTAACTTTGTGTGAGTGTATGTGAGCTACTTTGGGCTAAATTTATACTCTTTATAGTCTAAGTATAGTCTATATTGTATTCATAAACTATATAGTGAAGACTATTTACGGTTTAGTCACATAAACCGTTGTGCAAAAATAATTCAGTGAGCAAGTCATGGCATCAAAATGAGAGCAGAAACTGTAAGACAAGATGGACTGAAAAAAAAATAAATAAAAAAAGCCAAACATAGAAACAGAAAAGGACATTTGGAACCAGAATAGGAGCTCAGAGATTCACCAGTTATACAGAAAATAAGCCTGAGTGAGGCAGAAAGTAAGTGTCCCAGGTGTCTTAACCAGTCCTTCTTAACAATCAACAGAAATGAAATTCTACTCTTTTTTGTATAGGGTTGGAAAAGCTAACTGGCCAGTTGCTAGATCTCCTACATATCTACTGATTTCAAACATTGAAGGATCTTGGATTTTTTTAGTGCTTTGGTAGCACTTTGATAACTTCTGAGATTGGGTGATGACTCTTGGAAGTGCTTATCTCAGCGTTGGCCAAAGGCGAAGGGGTTTTAAAGGAATACAAAGCAATGCTGAAGAAGGGAAAGTGGCCAGGCAGAAGTCAGGAATAGGAAAACAGAACATAACTGTCCCTAGGTTAGCCTAATCTGAATTAAAAGAATCAGGCACAGAGCTTGACTGTTGGGATGACAAACTACCAAGCCTCATGAGGAAGTGATATGGATTCTGGAGTCCGAAGAAGTAGAGTCTGGGTTTCTGACATTAATAGTTCAAGCAAAGTAGTGTAGGGGGTAAAACTAAAGCATAACTTAAGGCTTTTTAGCACATTACCAACATTTATAACAAGATATTGGATTCATTTCTGTATTACTAAACCTGAAAACCTTATTTTTAATTTGTTTGCTGGTTGTTTTGTGGCTTTCTCTTTATTTTTTTAAGGAGAATGAAGAGATGTTGCTGACCTCTCTATGTCCTTCAGTGACTTTTCTCAGGTGCTTGTTTGCTGGTCTGATTTGCAAGGTTACCGCATTCTTTGAACCTTTTTTGTAGGGAACCTACTTCATGCCATTGTCTGACAGGTGTCCCACACTATAAAAGATAAGAGAATGCAGCAATTAAAATTACCTTGTACCATTTGTGGTCCTTGCCACATAAAAGAAAAGCAGTCCCAGTGTCTGTGCAGTCCACCACCCACACAAAGAGTGTGTCTAACTTGGCAATCTCAGGAGCTTTCTCATTGCCCTTCTCTATGGGAACAGTGTTACTCTTGTTTTTTCCCTGCTTCCTTTATATGTATAAGTAGTATCAGATACTGTACCATCCTCCTACTTAGGTCCAGATAGGAAACAACTGTTTAATACTGGAAAAATGGGACTTATTTCCAGATATATTTTTAAATGGAACACATTTACTTTTTTTTGCCAGTGACTTCAATTTATGATCACTTCTATTTAACCCTGGTGTTTTAGGGAGTTTTAAGTACACGCACTTAAAGAAACACAGGAATTTAAATCAAGTGTTCTTTCCTCTCAACTACAAGATCTTTTCTTTAAAAGTGGTTTGAAAATGTACTGTTAAAAACTGTATTTTCCAACCTAACCTCATTCTTAAGGATAATGGTGAAAAAAAAGCTCTACTGGAACATGAGAGTATCACCTCCTCAAGGTGCCCAAACCAACAAGCTTACATAAGGCTAATCACTTGTATGTGACGTAGTCTTCTCTTCATGATGATGAAAACCTTGCACTTTAGTTCATATCCATGCTTAATTTATAGAGTGCCTCTTGAAAAGCTGGTACAGTCAGAAAGCTGATGTGGTTTAATGGTTTCTTCCTTTACTTGCTTTAGAGCTGTATCCAGTTGCTGTCATCAAGGGTAGCCACACATTTAAATGAAAATATTAAAAGTCATTTGCATTGATTTCTCACACAGACATGTTTTTTTGTTCTGCTTGGCACAGCTGCCTGGATGTAAAGATCCCACCTGAAATGAAGTCAGAAAAACTATAATTATATTGCTAGGTCAGTCTGGTTTTAAGTATGGAAAAGCATTCCATCGTACTGTGTTTTGATTTGTTGGGCTTTCCCCCTTGAAGCAGCTGAACACTGTTCTAGTTTCCTACAGATCTTTATCCTATGTCTGTGCTCTCTCTTCCCTGTGACCTTCATTACCCCTGAGACATCATTCCCATAGTGTGCTTCCTGCCCACCTATCACCATAATGCTTTATCAGCAGAGAGGTAGGTATCACTACCTGTGTGAATGATCTACTTGCAAGTATAACAAAAGAATTAAAAGAAATAATATCTGAGTTAAGACTACATTTTAATCCCCCTACTTTACTTTCATAAATGTCATGTTAAACTTGTGTTCTATGAAGGTATGCAACTGTAATGCTGAAACCTCTCACCCTCTGCCAAGCGTGGTCAGCAGTGGTTAGCTTGTTGTGAAGTTGCTGGGAAAGGCAGCTTGCCAGCAAAAGAAGGGCAGGAAAACAAAAGAAAAAAGAGGGATTTATGCTTTAGTATGTTTATCAATGTGTGGTGGTGTTTATGTGTCTAGCAGAAGTCAGGATGCTGAATGTACACAACTGTCTTGTAGAAAATGTCTCTGATCCTTTTCTGAGCAGGGGCATTTTCTTTCTTAGTGTAACTGACCAGATGAAGAATAAATTCTGTGTGAAATCCTTTATACATGCTCTGGGAGATCTTCTAATGGGGCATCAAACAGTCAGTAATTGTGGTCACATGAGGTTCAGATGCTTGAGCAGAAAAGATGCTAGAAAGAAATAACACAAGTGGAACAGCTTAGGCCTTCTTCCCAGTAAGCTGCCAAGTTAAATTTAGCTGCCCCCAATGCCCAAATTAGTTTTCTCATGAGCTCCTTCTACGCATTTAGCTTATTACAAACTTCTCTAAAATACTGTTAGTGGAATTTTATGTAGCCCACTAAATTTATTAAATTATTGTTGTGTTACTTCCTAACACCAAAATGTCTTACTAGAGCTGATAGCAGATCAAGATGAAATTATGATTTCTTTTGGCAAGAGGCAATGTTGTCTTTTTATGAATTGTAGTATAGCTAGGGTTATTAATTTAGCTCCCAGATTATGTCTCATATGTATAGAACTTAACTACTACACTTAATACTTTCATTGTTTACAACACTTTTTTTTTTTTAAATTTGTGTAAAATAACACATGAAAAGAGAAAAGAATGCAAGTAATCAAGATGGGGGTGTTTCAAAGATGCAGTTTATTTAAAATAAAACAAATTTTTCTATAAAAATCACTTTTTATTGAATGATGAAATTATAAAATAAAGGTAGAACCGGAAGTGTTTTGGTTGGCTGGGTTTTTTGGGTTTTTTTTGTTTTGTTTTGTTTGGTTTTTTTTGTTTTGTTTTGTTTTGGGTTGGGGTTTTTTTTGTTTTTTTGGGGTATTTTTTATTTTAATAGGATATCAAAGAAAAAAGTAAAGTATTTGCAATGAGAATTATTTTTCTTGGTCAGTGGGTCATAGTCAAATGCCTTTTTCCTGGAATTCTCAACCAAGCCATAGAAAAATCTTTGCCATCATGTTCCAATATAGATATAGTAAGACTAAATTAGACTAATATTACAGTTCACAGCTGTAATAAGAATTTGTATGCAAATTAATTAGGTTTCATCCTATAGTTTCTAGTCAGTGTCTTCCCTTTAAATGGAGGCAGAAACTAGATGTATGGCTGAAATATAGCTCCAGTAGAAAAGGCACTCACCTCATTATTTTGTGGAATGAAGGTGGTTAAACAATCATTTTACACAGTAAACCAAATAACAGAAAAAATTAAAATTGCTGGATATAAGTGTGCCCAGAGTCTATAAACCACTGGACAAACTTCTCTTAAAATGAAAGTATTAACAGTCTCTGTGGTTCAGTTGTCTTCTTAGGAGGTACTAAAACACCAATAAAATAAATCCATCTGGTTTATATATATATATATACACACACACACACATACATATATATTTCTATGTAAGTATATATAAATATACTCTTTTTTTCATATATATAGTCCTAATTTCCTAGGAATAAGGTTTCAATTACATCCAAATGGCTTAAAAATATGGGGGTTTTTTATGGCAAGGAAAAATAGGAACAATTACAACAGAAAAGGTGCATATTCAGAAACCCAAGATACTTAGAGAAATGTGTATTCTTAACTGTGGCTCAACTATGGATGATGCACCATGCAACACTTACTGAGCTATGATTCTGTACAAAAGTTTCCCTTCCTTAAATTAATGGAAAAACTCTCTCTTTAAGTACAAGAAGTTAATTTCATCATTTGAGATCTACTCTTGACTAAATCCGTGTAACTAACAACTTCTTGCACTAGACATCAATCTGCAAGCAAATAAACCTAAAATAATCTTGTGTGGCACTGCAACATTTCTGAAAACCATTAGTAAACACTAAGCATAAATCACAGAAGAGTTGGAAAGAAAAGTGCACCAAATGCAGTCAAGTGTTTTCAGAGACTTTTCTGAAAGTATAAAGTTACAGCGTTCAGTAGAAGTTTTGAATTAGAATTAGCCAAACTCTAGAAATACCAAGTGAAACGTCTGAACAAAAAAATATGGTAAACAAGGGAAAAGTAGTAGAAATGGAATTGTTAGCATAAAAAAATGAACTGTCTACAAGGAAGATAGTCACTAGTGAAAACTGTTAAGATGATCAGGAGTGAATTTGATATTATTGGGCTTAAAGCAAACTAGTTAAATGTGTAAATATCAAAGAATTTTCTTCTGTTTTCCTACAGCAAAAAATGAAACATGAGAAAAAGCTCACAGTGCCTTAAAGAATAATTTAGTGTGTTTCCACGTTTGTACTTGAAGCATGGACAAAAGGTAGTTGTTAATGTGTTTGATGAGGGAATGTGAAAATTCTTGTGCTTCATGATAATAGTATAAAGTCTTACAAACGCTGTTGTTATTGGGCTGGTTTTGAAGGTTAAAGGACCATCTCTAAATCCCAACACTTCTGTAAATGTCCATTAAGTATCAATTATTCAGCAATTATTATGAATTAGGTTATTTCATGCTGTGAGATATCCCTCATGTGTGACAGAATATCCTGAAGTCAGCACAGCGCTTTATTAGCTTACTTTGCACAAGTTTTGGACAATAGCAGAGCATGTCTGGTTCGGTAGGGCTGCCTGGTCGGTTTGCAGCCATCTCATCTGGGACAGACATTTGTCAGATATTCTATGCAGGCTCAAACACATAAAATTTGGAGCTAATAGTTTACATCTGGCTGATGTAGAAGGAAATTTTGTATGTTCTGTCCTGTGGGGCTGAACACTTGCATCATAAATCTAAAAAGTTTTGCCACCACCAAAATACTTAGGAATTTTAGGGCAATTAGGTCTCACATGAACTGGATTGCTCATATATGCAAAATAGAAAATCACCATCTAAAATCCACTGGTTCGGCTCACTAGAAGAGGGCAAAAAATTTAAAGTTGATTAACTGATTAATATTCTATGTGATTCAACTTCCTCTACTTCAAGTTCTGCTGCAGCTTTTGTACATTTAATGGCTGTCTCTGTACTTGGTTCTTGTTTTAAGAATGAGAAACAATACTGTTATATGCCAGATGGAATTCAAACAGTCCATGAGGTGTGTTTGGATTATTAAAGTTGAAATAGTACATGCACATATGAAATTATCTCCCTGTACATTTTTAATGAGGGTGTTAAGCAGTCATCTGGGTGGAGTAGATATGTCTCCTCTTACAATGGTATTCAAAATGATCAGATGGCACAGAGCTGAACAATGAACTTTTTTCCCCTCAACCTGAGGACTCTGTTTGGAATAGAAGGGAATAAAACAACTGTTTTCTACTTAAACTGCACCCTTTTCATAAATAATTTAGCACTGGAGACATAACTTCAAGCTATAAAACATGGCTGAGAAAATAGCAAAGGATAGACAAGACTGACTGTAGATAGAGAAAAGTCAATCAATTTGAAATAGACTGAACAGTAGTTTGCAATATTAGCCATCCTGTGACCTTTCAGTATCTTTTGCTTGTTATGCCTTGAACACTTAGAAGGAATTGTCATCATTTTATATGATGTAAAGAAAACTATACAGGAATTGCTTAGTATTTTATGCTTTTTAAAAAAGTCTTCAAAATAAACATGGAAATAATTTTTTACTCTAAGTTCAGAGTGCTACTTGTGTGCTTTTTTGAGTTATTAAGGAGTGCTGCTAAATCACTGGCCTATAAAAAGCTGGAGAAGAGCAGAAGGTAATAAAGTAAAGAGAATTAGTTATAGATCCTCAAGGCAAGGATGGTGTAGTGTCATTTTGTTTTTTACTACTTTAGAAAAAATGAGAAAAGCTAAAATTGAAATTTAAATACCTAAGAAAGCAATTATAAATTCTGATAGATAATACTCACAACAGTAAGTTTTGAACAGTTTAATAGTTCAGGAGTCCTTTTTTCACTAGTCATTGGTCATAGTGTATCAATAGAGCACCAGTTAGATTTCTTGATTGTAAAACAGTTACTATTGATTTGATAACTTTCACAAAATATATTTGGTGTACAAAGGAGTGGAAAAGATAAGACTACAAATCTACCCTTCTAATAATGTCTACAACTGGATATGAATATATGGTAGACTAATAATGAGAAATAAGTAATATATATAAAACTACTTGATTAATTCATGGATAATAAACAGAATATAATATGATAGATCAGTTCTTTTTAGTCAAGATTTGTTTTCAAAAAATCATCCCCTGCAGTAACTATATCAGAAGACTTAGAAGGAAAATGAAAGAGTGACCTAGCCAAATCAAGAGACTATTACCTTTTTTTTTATTCATCTTCCCAATAAGTGAATACAAATTTCACAGAGCATTTCAGGATGACTTTTGCCATTGCCTGAATTCTTCCTGATACTAAAATAGAAACAAACTGATACTACTTGTGGTTGCTGTTTTATTTCCTGTTGTGTATCTATGGAGAAAGAAGAAAATATAACAAAAATTATAGTATCAACAAAATATTATTGATACTCAAGGGTTCCTCTATCTTATTAAACAAAAAATGTAAGTATGAAATATGTCTGAGCCTTATTTCAGAAACACTAAAAAATGCATAGAGTGAACAACAAAACATGCAAGTAGTTTATGATATTGAACTTGACCAAATATAGTTAAACTTTTTGCTTCTATTCTTGGTATGATTGAGTAAAAATGGAGGAAAATAACTTCATTTTTAAAGTTATTGAAGATCCCATGAAATTCCATGAAATTCAACTGTCAAGGTCTGGAACACTACTTAAAAATGTTATTTCCTTTTTGTAAAGCTTTCAACTCAGTTTTCATGCAACCATTAAATATCTGATCTTCAGAAAAAAAAAAGTAGCTAGGAATTCCTGTTATTTTAATGCCTTTTTTTTTCTTTTTTTTTCTTTTTTTTTTTTTTTTTCTTTTTTTCCTAAATACCAGGCTTTCTGGAGTTTTTTTGTGAATTTTTGGTACATATATGTGGATGTACAACCACTGTGATTGCATGATATACATGGGAACATGAATACAAGTAGGAAATATGGCCTTCTATTACAGAAATATCATATCTTTTTTATGTCCAGTGTTTTATTTTAGCCAAGAGACTTGCACAATGTTATAGCAAAGAAGTGAGTATTATTCCTTAAACGTAATGTATTGAAACATGTTAAAATTACTTCATATTATACTGCTTGGAGTGGTTTTGAAACTTGTTCAAGTGTTAAATCTCTCCTTGACAAAAAGCTTAAATGAGCTTAAATAGTCAAGGAGAAGAGGGTTTTATTTTCCTTTGCAAAACTGCTGTTGTCTGCTCAAATACTGAAGTACCTTGTAATGCATAGTTCAGTCTGGAACTGGAAATACACCTGGGAAGCTAAACCCCCAAGTGCTACCTACTTGTCCAGATTTGTATGAAGAAAAATAAAAGAATCTGTCTCTGTCAAGAAAAATTCAGCTGCATATAGAGTATTAATTAATATCTTCTTCATTTAAAGAACCAGATCTTTGAGAGGACACAAAATTTTGTGTAGGAAAATGATACAAAAAATAAGAACATAAGAATGTAAAATTCTGCTACAACATTCTTTATTATCGTCTAAGGCATATAAAAATTTAAAGTGTGTGTATGATAGACTTCCAAACAATAGGAGTGCATTTCCTATTGCTCCTTCCTTTAATTGAAAATGTTAATTCTTACCCATGTTAGTGCATCTCCCTCTCACATTCATTAAGGGATTTCTTTCTGTTCGTTCCTATATATTCCCATTGCTATTACAGCAGTTTTCTCATCCACAGACTTTGTCCTTGTTTGACAGTTCTCCTGCCTATTGTTGGTGGCTTTTTCTTCTCCCTTACCTGCAGATGTCATCCCAGTGACTACAATCTCCTTGTTAATAAGTCTCTGAGACATCTCCTATTTACCATTTTTTTCCTTCAGCCATACACGTTACCTTCAGCAAAAGCCTCTCTCCATTTCCCAATATGAACTTTTCTCAAGAGCCCTTTCATTGAGGGCTGTAGACATCCCTTCTCAGCTTCATGATCTGCTGTTAGGGGTGTGAAGAAAATGATCCTCTGAGAACAGAGTATGTCTAGGTTGCTCCTGATCCCTAGTGATTTGTAAACACATATATAGATATATTTTTATATGAATGATTTTCCATTTTGATTATAGATCTACTTTAGTCATCTGACCTTTTTGACACACAAAATGTTCACTCTAATTGAACTGTGATACTACTGCTGAGATCACCTTCCATATTTGCTGATGCAGAAACCCTAGATTTCACTTTGGATCCTCTTTCTGATTTCAAATATTTGATTTAAATTTGAGTTTTTGCAAAGTTTTGCCTTTTCTTACTTATGCACCCTTCTTCTCTATTTCATGCTGCTCTCTGCACAGCCTGCTAGGATTGTTTAGACTACCAAGAGGAGTCCTATAATTGTTAGGCAACTTGTAAAAAATAATAGCTAAAACATCTTTCCAAATTATTATTTCTGTTAGATTTTTCAGTGTCTGCTAATGTCAACAGCAGTTCATCCTTGGTCCAAACTGACAAGTGGACTTTTTGTGAACAAAGCATAGGAACATAGGAAAATGTCCATAAAGAAAAAAAGAATTGTACTAGCAATAATTATTATTTGTCATTAACACGTACATGGATATTTTGAATATAAGGAATTCTTACAAAGTAGAGTGAAAACCTGCTTTGTTTTTATGTGTGCTCATTGCCTTACAGACCACAAATGAAGCACTCTTCACTGAAGAGAACTGTGTTGTATTTTAAGTTACATTAAAGAGAATTATTTTTACTGGATTTAGACAAGAATAAGTATAAACACTGTTTTAAACTGAATCACATTAATCACAAGAAAAGCATGTAGTTTTGTCTTCAGTGTATCAGATATTATTATCTAAGAAAAACCAAGTCATTTTCAGGCACCAAGTTTGCACTGGTTGTCTCACTTAGTGAATAGAGATCACTTCTGGGAAACAGTTTCTAGTGCATCAAACTGCTGAAGTAGGTGTTTGCACATGAATTAAACATCAAGCAACCTGGTATTTGACAGCTGTTCTGTTTAATTTTCTGTAACTGTGATAAAAGCTACAGCTAGCAGACTGACAGAAATAAACTTCCTAGTTTGTTGAGGCATTCTGACACAATCTAGTCAAAAAACTTGTTGAAATTCACAAAGTGAGATTACATATTATTTTAAACTTTATTTTTCAGTTTAAAAAATCCCAAAACCTGAAAAAAACCCCAGTGATATGAGCATAGGAAAGGGATCTAAAAGTATTCCTCTTAGATAGGTAATATCTGGTTGTGTCATATTTTTTTTGTAGCAGCTATATTTGGGTAAGAGCTTAGACAAATTAAGGTTCTGCCTCTGAGTTAGATTTCCTAGCCTTGTTAACTGTTTGAAATTTATGTCATGATTTTCCCCCATGCTGGTCAGAAACCTTTTCCCAACTTCTATCCTAATTTTAGTAATGGATATTTGATAACCACTGCATTTTTTTATCACATCTTTGTCTTTTCCTTGCACGCATTTACTTTATTCAATGATTTTAGAAACAATACCCATAAGGTATTTTATTTTTTGCTTTATGTCCTGTGTACTAAGTACATCTGTGGTTCTCTGGTAAGACAGACTTTGTTTCCCTGCTTCGTCTGTGTGTATTTTTCATATATCCCTTCCATGTTTTAGGACCATAAAAATGGATTGTCTATAAAATGAACAGGGACATTTTCTAATGCCTCATAAAATAGCATTAATGTTTACTTATTTCTGATGGAGAAGAAAGAATTTGAAACAAATGAAGTTGAGATATACGAAGATCAATTTTATCTTTCCTTTTGCAAAACAGCAGTGACTCAATGATATGTGCCTGTACTGCATAAAACAGAATAAGAACAATTTAAGCATGGCCATAATTAATCAGATGAAAGATCCTTCTGTTGTGTCTCCCACATTGTTCATAAGGAAATGCCTGGTGGAAAATAAAATTGGAAGGAATGTATATAATGCTTCCATGTAAAGCACTTCTATCTTCTAATTAGTTTCAGCTGAAAGAATTCTTGAGTCATGTCTGGTATTGCATATTTAGCAATCCTCAGTGAATCCTTTCCTACTGTGTTTGCAGTTTTCATTCTTAGACAAACACACAGGTCTATAGTGCCTATGATTGTGGTAATAAATATTATAAATTGCTGACCCTTTGCTGAGCTTCTTATCTTCTTGAATGTGTTGAACCTACTTTATTTTGATTCCCAGTATACATTCAGGCAGTAAGAAACTGTGAAAATCTGATCTCTTCTACGTTCTCTCCACATTCCTTGTGATTTTGTAGAGCTTCTTCATATTCCAATAAATTGATTTTTTTTCCAGATCAAAATTTTACAGGTTGTTTCATCATACAAAAGTTTCAGTTCCTTTTTTATATCCTTTTTGAGGTGAGGGTCTGGACCTCCACATTATGTTCAAACTGTAGATGAAGCACTGTTTACAGTGACATAACTCCTTTCTCTGTATTTCTTTTTAAATGCTACTGAGCATTTAAATGACTGTTTCATTGAACTATTTATTGTAATCTTAAGGTCTCTCTTCTGAATAGTAATGTTTAACTCAGAGCTCATCTTTTTTATGTGAAATCAGAATATTCTTTTCCCCATCTGGCACTTTACATTTATCTGTACTTAATTTCAGTCATTCAGGTTCATAAGACATATTCTGCTGCAGTTCTTCACAGTACTCTCTCATCCTTGCCATTCTAAATAATTTATACCACCAGCAAACTTTCTTGTCTCTCTGCTCACCCTCTTTCCCATATAGCTTATGAGTGTGCTGAACATTACAGGTATCAGAACAACTCCACTGCAGATTTCCATCATTAAAATTCAATATTTTCTAATACTTCTCTTTTAACTATTTAAGGGCTTTTTATGCACTATAAGGCTTTATGACCTCAAATGCCTTGGGTGGGGAACATTTTCCACAGCTTTATGGAAAACTTAATTGATTACATTGACCACATTACATTTATCCATGTGCACATTTACTCTTTTCATGAACTTCAATGGAATGGTAATAATCGATTATTTTGTATAAGCCAAGCTTACTCTTCTCAAGTAGATCATAATTATTTGTGTGTCTGCAGTAATTTCCTTATTCTAGTTATAAGACTCAATCTGGTTTTGTCCCTTGCTCCCTGCAGGATGCTTTTTTGCCTTTGACACCCTTCTATGGAAAGGCACCAAAGCAGTTTCAGGTGAGAATTTATACACACCATTGTTAATAATTCAGCTGTCTCATCCCTGAGTCCCTGTAGAACCCACGGCTGAATACTGTCTGGCCTTTGTGGTTTGTTACTTTTCATTCTGACTATTTCTTCCTAAACTGCTTTGAACTGAATCATGGACAAAACTCCTTAGAAAGAAAAAATTCACAAGGGACATCACCCCAGTTTCATCCAGAGAATGCGAAGAGTGCATTTCACTTTCCTGCCATTGCTTTCCTTTTATATTCTGCTTATTTATCTGTTAGGATTTCAAACTGTCAAGAAGTCTGTGTTCTTTTGACATGTTTGAAGAAAGATTTATTACTCATTTTGTTTTGGTATCTGATAATACGGTCAATACACCTCTCTTAGTACCCACTTTTGCCCCAAATAACAGAAGAAATCATCATTTGGTTCCTAGGTGAAGTGCTTTGACTTTGCTGTTTGTTAAGCTTTCATTGTTCATGTTTGATAGTTTTTCCTTGACCTTGGAAGGAGCTTCAAGCTTCATATCACCTGTCCATTCATCACATGCTTTACTTTCTCAGTCAGAGTTAACAATGAAATAACACCAACCCCAAACATGATTCTTCAAAAACTGAACCAAAGAACCTTCTTGTCTTAATTCACTTATAATATTCTCTTGGCTCCTTTCCAAAGCTTACATTATTTGCCATCTCCTCTATCTCAATTTCTAATCTCCCATGCGTGAATAACAAACAGTACATTGATATTTGCCTATATTTCATCTCTAATACTTAACAAAAAGAAAACCAACAACCAAAAACGACCACAACAACAAAAAAACCAAAACAAAACTTTATTTGGAAAAGAAAGAAGAAGAGACATCAGATGGGTTAGCTTAGCTCTGCCATTGATAGATTTTATTGTTTCTCAAATATTTATACATCTTTCTTTGCTTCAAAATGTATTTAGTGTTCAAAGTCTGCAGGTTTTTTAGGCAGCTATTTTGCCTTTCTTGAACTTGACAAATATGTAGCTTATTTTCAAATACTTGTCATTCCCCACGTCTTTGTTCCTTACTCCTTATTGTCCAAATTTGAAAGATTCATAGATCCTGGCAGAAGGATTTAACATTTCATGTGTAATTTTCTCCATTCTGCTTTGGATAAAAATTATCTCATCTTCTTAGTTGTGTCAGACATTGTGACTACAGGTTTTGCTTCTGATGTGATCGTTTTCATTTCACGATTTTTTTATTAGTTATTTTGCTTTTGCAGCCTACATCCATTTTTGTCTACATTAATGAAATAAAAGGTCATCTGAGTATTCATTTCATAACACCAAATCTCTACTCAATTATCACAGCATAGTATTTATTTGTGTTGTCTCATAATTTCTGTCATGTGGCAAGATGATCTTTCTATTTAGTACTTTTTGCCCAATCCACAAGTAATATTCACTCTCTTCTATCTAAAACTTTATTTTCTAATCACCCTCTCTTTTCAGACTGTAAGTTAACAAGAGATTCTACTTAGGGACGATCTATGTGGAAAGAGAGACTATCACATCACGTATGTCCACCACATGTCCTCTGTGCCTAAATTTTCCTGTGATCCATTATGATCAGCCTTGTTGCTTAAGGAGAGGATGTTTTCGCCTTCATTAAAGCATAACCAAGGGATACAGGATTGTACAGATTTTCACTAACAGAAGAACTTTTTATTAATGTTAGGAACATATCTATTTAAAAATTTATGAAATTTATTTTAAGAATTGCTTTTTTAAAAAATCACACAAAAAAATTAAACCAATAATTTTTTGTTGTTGCTGTTTTTTAAAACTCAACTCCATCTAATAATTATAGTGAAGGGTTTTTTGAAAATATACCTTTTTGTCACCGTACAAACTTAATGAAATGGTGGATAGTGTTCTGGAAGGCTCTGCGTATACAAAGCACTACTCTGCAATATGGGAGCGTCATCACATTGAGCAGGCATTACTTAGTTTCTGCTGTTCCTGAAACATGAAATCAGCTTGAGATAGAAACTTAAGCAGAACCAGAAAATATTTCTGCTGTTCCCAGACCTTTGTCACCAGAAGTTGACAGAAATGTGCATGTATTTGCTGGATCTATAATTGCAAATTACTTTTTTTTTTTTCCCCTGTTCTTTCTTCTTCCCTACCCCACTATGTTCTTTTCCCCATTTTAAGACTTTTGACAGCTCAATACTATTATCACAGCACTTAATGTTTGGCTCTTTCTACAAAGCTTTTTTCATTCATGACTTTTATGGCCTTTAAGATGCCTCAGCACACTTACAATCTGAGAAGACATGTTTATTTTAAATTCATAATTTAGGTAGACATATAAATAGTTTAGAAATCTTGTAGATGTCTGAATTGATAACTTTCTCCTGAATAAAAATGTAGTGCCTCACTTGGGCCTACAATGGGTCAGGTCGCTTGCTCAAATATTTCAAATATTATGTCAAGATGTATCTGTCAAAGGCAAATGCATTGTTCCAGCTCCACAGAACAATTTTTCAGCATAGCCCTAAGGGTTTAACTCTACTTTCAGGAGTGAAGCTTTGCATAGCCATGATTAGAACCAACTTCTTATATAGTCTCATCATTTACTGCTATGGTTCTTTTTCCCCTAACACAAAAAAAAACAAACCCGTGAGAAGTCAGCATTCTAACTTACAGGTGATGTGCAAAGAAAGCAGAGCTGACTTACTGATTGACCTGTTGGAGCAAAAGATAAGATACTCGTTATTCTTGCTGAGAAAAGTTCTAAAATCCTTCCTCTTAGGAGGACCTCTCATGAGCAAGCAAATCACCTTCCTAAACACAGGCAGTGACTTAGATGTCTAGGTATTCAGTCAAGATGCACTTGGGGTTATTTGGAAGTAGAAGTAAAGACCTGTGCTACTATTGTAAAATATAAATGAATATTTAGAAACTTTTCTTTCTATTCTATTACTGATACCTAATTTTGAAATATTTTTGTTTAGTAACAACTTTATCCTGTATGAAAGAGCAATATAAAGTTTCACTGTTTTAAAAGTAGATATTGTTAGCTATGGATTAAATGAGGAATAATAACATCCTGGGATAAAGTGGTTTTATATTTTGTAAATATAGAACTCCAGTCATAATCTTTAAAAAAAACCAAACAAACAATCTCATTCTGTATTATTTTTGCTCATTTTGGGTATGACATTTTTTTCATTTTACTGTTTATGGTATCACTCCATAGATTCAGGTTAACACTTTAGGGACTTGTTGCTAGATTTTAGAATCATGGTTTGAGCCAAAGTAATTTGAGCCAATTATTTCACTCAATTGTTTTGTCTAAACATAGAGATGAATTTTCCAACCCAGACAAATGACCCCATCTTAAATGCAATCTAATAGGATTTTAGTATTTTTTGTTCCCAAGCATTAGACTTCTGTCAAAACTGAGCCCAAAATACACTGATCCCAAATATGTAATTGAACCCAAACACACTGATCTGTATAATTGAATAAATATATATTAATTTTCATATTAATCTTCTACTCCATATGTTTCTATGGCATAGACTACCTAGAATACATCTATTTATGCAAGTGACTGTTACAAGGATAGGTAGAATTTTATCTAAACCTCTTCACTGAACTAAGTTTCTATTGCAAGGAGATAAGTAGAGAACCCTAGGGCAGGATTAATCTCATACACTGACACGTGATATAGGCACCCACTGTGAAAATCCATTTCCTGAGTTTAGGTACCCAGCACCAGCTGAGACACCTCAGGCATGCTGCCTGGCCAAAAGCTGCTGGTTAGTATCAGACCTGCTCTGTCACCTTTGCTGAGTTGGAAGGGATGTCTTGGTAGTCTAGCATGTCTGTCACTTCAATTTGCCACCTAAATAAAGCTCTTGAGTTATGAATTATGGACGCAGACACATATATATAGTTAAGGGGTTGGAATGGACCTTAAACATCATCCAGTTCCAGTGCCCCCTGCCAGGTGCAGGGACACCTCCCACTAGACCAAGTTACTCAAGTCCTTATCCAACCTGGCCTTAAACACTGCCAGGGTTAAGGCCTCTAAAAGCTCCTTGGACAACCTGTTCCAGTGTCTGACCACACTCACAATAGAAAAAAAAAATAAAATAAAATATTCTTAGCTAACTTAAATTTCCTCTTTCAATTTGTGCCCATTACTCTGTGTCCTATCACTACCATTCCTGACAAAATGTCCCTCTCCAGCTTCCCTCTAGGATTCTTCAGATACTGGAAGGTTGCTATGAGGTCTCCACAAAACCTATTCTTCTCCAGGCTGAACAGCCCCAGCTTTCTCAGCCTGTGTTCATGGGGGAGGTCCTCTGGACTTGCTCCATGTCCTTATGTTGGAGACACCAGAGCTGTGCACAGTACTCCAGGTGGGATCTCCCATGAGCAGAGTAGAGGGGCAGAATCACCCTTTTTGACCCTCTGGCCATGCTCCTTGTGATGCAGCCCAGGATTCAATTGGCTTTCTGGGCTGTGAGCACACAGAGCTGGCTCACGTGGAGTTTTTCATCACCTGTCACCCCCAGGTCTGTCTTAGCAGGACTGCCCTCAATCACTTCTCTGCCCAACCCATTGGTGCGTCTGGGATTGCCATGACCCAGGTGTAGGACCTTGCACTTTGCTTTGTTGAAGTTAGAGTGGTTTGTATCAAACCATCTCTCAAGCCTGTCAAGGCCTCTCTGGATGGCATTATCCTGTCCTTACAGTGTGTCCACTGCACCGCCACAGAACTTGGTGTCATCAACAAGCTTTCTGACTTGATACCACTGTCCATGCCACTGCCAAAAATGTTGTATAACATTGGTCCCAGTACCGACCCCAGAGGAACACTGCTCAATACTGGTGTCGGTGTGGACTCTCTGTGTGAGGTCATCCAGCCAGTTCTTTGTCTACCCAATTGTCCATCCATCAAAAATTCATATCACTCTAACTTGGAGACAAGGATGTTGTGTAGGGCAGTGTGAGAGTAGACTGGGACGGTAACGATGGGACGAGAGATCTCTGGAGTCCAGGCTGGTCTTAGAGCATGCGCTTTATTGGAAGGGTCGTGGTTGAAGGGGCCCTGCTAAGAGCTGCCAGCCGCAGCTCGGAGAAGGCCTGAGGGAGAGAGAGAGAAGGGAGCAAAGAAGTGCAGAAAAAGAATAAAGTGTAAAGAGTGAAAAAGATGTGTAAAAAAGAGTAGAAAAGGTCCCCGGAGTTCTCGTTACAATACATTAAATCTTCTTCTATACTGAATATTCTAATTTACACTAACCAGTCTAATACAAGATACAAATCCTATAGCATTTGCATACAGCCTATAAGAATCACTACATTACCATACTGTGTTATATTTTAAACCCTATAAACTACTCTTTGGACCCCTCCTTCCAAGCCAGTAGGGTCTGCTCTGACCCTTAGACTTTCGGTAAGGAGAAGGGCATTGTTTAATCAAGAGGGGATTACTTTCAGCCGGCCAAGCCATTGTGTTTTCCAGTTGTTCAGTAACTAACTGGCTTGGTATCTTAAACATCAAAACTTGCTTTCAATTCTATTTCACTTATATGTTTCATATTCTCAGAATCTTTTGCCAAGAAATCATATTTGTAAGACTTTCTTGCCTCATCCTTCCCAACATGGCAGTATCAAACTCTTGGCATAAGTCCAGATAGGCAATGTCAATTGCTCTGTCCTTGTCCACTGGTGCTGTAGCCCTGTCATAGAAGGTCACCAGATTTAAGTATGATTTCCCTTTTGTAAAGCCACCTATTACCAGTTACGTGTTCTTTTCCTTTTACCTTAGCATGGTTTATAGGAGAATCTGCTCCATGACCTTGTCTGGCATGGAGGTGAGAGTGATTGGTCTATAGCTTCTCAGGTCTTCTGCTTTTCCTTGTTTAAAAATGGGACTTACATTTCCCTTTTTCCAATCATCAAGGAATTTACCTGAGTGCCATGATTTTTCAAAAATGATGGGTAGTAGCTCAGTAACTTCATCTGCCAGCTCCCTCAGGACCTCATTGGATGTATCTCATTGGGTCTCATGGACTTGTGCACATTCAGGCTCCTTAGATGGTCTCAGACCTGATCCGCTCCTACACTGGGCTCAGGGTCTTCATCCTTCCAGTCCCTGCATTTTCCTTTCTCAACTTGGGTGGCATGACTGGAGCAGTTGCCATTGAACATTGAGGCATAGCAGTTGTTGAGAACCCCAGCCTCCTCTTTGTCCAGCATAGTCAGGTCTCCCTTTTTCTTCTGGAGAGGGTCCACATTATTCCTAGTCTTTTTCTTGTTTGCATCATATTTGTAAAAGCCTTTCCTCTTATCCGCCAGCCGTAATCAATTCTAACTGGGCTTTGACTTCCCTAACCTTGTCCCTAGTTTTCCATACAATTTTCCTGTATTCTCAGGCTGCCTGTCCACTTTCTGAAAACTTCTTTTCTCACTTTGAGTTTGCACAGCAGCTCCTTATCCATCCATAAAGGCGTCCTGGCATTTTTGCTCAATCTCCCCCTTGTTAAGAGATCTTGCTCCTTGGAGGACATGATCCTTGAAATTCAGCCAGCATTCTTGAACCTCTCTACGGGCACAATACCATCATGAGGGGGTCGCAGTGACCATCACAGAGTCGGAGTGGGAAAAGAGGAAGTTTAATTTTTCTTTCAGCTTATATAGATTTCTAGACTGAGGTTCAACCTCTTCAATTCCACTGGTCTTAGAAAGTGTCCATCAATTGTCCTTCCTACAGAAAGGAATGTAAACAAGATAAAGAATTCTGAAAAATATTGCCTTGTTTACATGAAAGTGTGTGAGAAAGTTCTGACTCCAATCTTGAAGGCTGAAAAGCAGGGAGACACCCCACTGCCTTCCAGAGCTCTATCCAATGGGACTCTATCCAAATAGGTCCTTGGAGAGGCCAAAGTCTGCCCTCCTGAAGTCTAGGGCAGTGAGCTTCCGGTGTGCCCTTCTCCCTATCCTTAGGATCATAAACACTATCTCCTGGTCACTGCAGCCAAGGCTGCCTTGAAGCACTGCATTCCCAGCTCCTCTGTCTTGGTGACGTGTGGCACCTTCTTGTTGGCTTTTCAATCACTTGTCTGAGGAAGTTGTTAACTCCTTTGAGGAAGCTCTGGGATTGCTGGTGCCTGCCATGTTCTACCCCCAACAGATATTACGTGGTTGAAATCCTGCATGATGGGTAGAGCTTCCAAGTGTGAGGCCACTCCTGTCTGTCTATAGGGGGCATCATCTGCACCATTCTCCTGATTGGACTGCTACAGACCTTCACTATAACATCCCCTGTACCTGCCCTCCCTTTAATCTTCATCCATGAGCTCTCAGCTGGATCTCCATCCTTCCCTAAGCAGAGTTCCATACTCTTCAGCCAGTTACTGACATAGAGGGCAACACCCCCTACTTGCCTCCCTGGCTTTTCTTTCCTAGAAAGACTCACTCCCCACGTTCTGTGCCCTACCTTTGTGACCTGCCCGCAGGAACACGTGCAAACTGCTGTGTCACAACCCTTCTCATGTGCCACACCCTGTTTGCCCACTCTGTTTGCTGCCCTCATGGTTGCTTGCACCCACTGGAAACCTTTAAATGGCAATTCCCTAACAAGGGCTCCTGGCAATGTCCCCTCCTTGCCTGATGGGCTCCTGAGGGCTGCATGGTCCTGAGGGGGCTTTGGGCAGCTGATCAGTTGTCTCTGAGCATGGGATCCTTCCATACAGCACAATCCAGCAGTCCCAACAAGACTGACTCCAGTCACCACTGATATCTCTGCTGCCGCTTCTTCGACTGACTCTTGAGCACTTACCCCAGCTCAGAGAAGTGTTTCATTTCAAGATAACACTTAACATTTTAGCCATTTAACCTAATTCTTCATAAGTGGGTGCATGATGTGAAGTATGTGATTAAGATGTGCTTAATGTTCCGTAATGAATTCATACTTCAGTGTCTTATTTCTTCTATTTTCATCTTCTGTCCTTAAGATAAATCTCTGGTTGTAGATGTAGAGGCAGTGCCCTCTCCCTTGCAAAGATGCAATGCCCTGAGCCATACTTATCAGAGCACCTCTTCAGCATTGCAAACTGCAACATCCCACCTTCAGGGCTTGGGTTCTACTGCCTCCTGTTTTACTCAGATCAGATATGTGAGGGAAGAATATACCACCCTTTCTGTGCTGGCAGACCCAGGCGTATTGGATTAATCCTATCACTATAAAACAGCATGGATTGATTGTCCAGCTGCAGCCCAGGAGGAGATTTTAACTCTCCTGTGAAATGCCATATACTCCTTCTTCTCTGTGCTTAAAACTCTTTGTCTTTCCAGTGTGGCTCAAGACAAAAGTCATGCCAGGACTATGGCAAGCTGTTGGGAGAAAGAGGCTCTTGGGGTACTTGTCTTCACCCCCCTATCTGGCTTTTACATTAGTAGCTGTTTTCCTATGTGTTGTTACGATAGGGAGCAGAAGTGAGGTTTCCTCAAGTGTTGTAATTTCAATAATAGCATCAGTACTTGAGATATACAATGTAAAGCTGTTTAAAAGCCCAGCACAGTCATCTGCTGCTTGAGATAGATAGCTTCCAAAAAATAAATTCAACAGCGTCTCTAAACATGTTCTTTAATTTTTCACTCTCTACGTTTCTTAGGGAAGGAGGATGTAAATCATTTTGCATACATCAATGCAAATGCAATTCAACTTAGTACTGACATGAAGTCTAATTGGCTTTAAAATGGAATTTTGTTTTTTTGAGTGCTAATTTTCAGGTAATGACTTTCTAATTGATTTTCTTTTTATGAAGGACCATTGATTTACTCTCTGCAACGAAATTCAGTTGGCTTCCCAAGAGAATTTATGAAAAGCTGTTAAAAACAAGGATCTATCACTGCTGCTTTCTTCCCACCTTGGTTTGCTTTTCATTCTGTCTAAAGTATACTTTTTTAATTTTTTCATGAGCAAGCTTATCTTAACAATGTTAAACAATTATATTGTGTATGTATATGGGCCTGAAATGGTCTCTTTAAAAAATTGTCTCTTTATTCAAAGATGGAATTAATTTCTTTTTACATTCTTCCTAAAAACTGGATATTAACCATGGCCTCCAATGTATTAATATGACAGCTACTTAATATTTTTATCAGATATTCTAAGTCATCACTTTTGATCACACAGAGATTACCTTAAGAAAAAAAGGATTGACAATTTTTAAATGGAAGTATGATCTATTGTGTTACCATATTGTTTATATCATTAAGCCACAGATGAGTCTGCATGAAGCATTCTGGAGACTGCCTGAAAATCTTCTGTTATCATAAAATAAAGCAATCCCAGCTAGATTCTAATGCATAATGTGAGTGATAATTGGAAACTTTTTGGTGATCCTGTTTTAAATCTTTGTGTTTAAGTCAGGGACATGACAACAGAATGAATTCCATAAAAAATGAATGGAAATCCATGCTGTTACTTTAGTCTGATTTTTCACATCCATTGTGGGAAGGCAGGAGGGAAGCTAGTGGCTTTAAAAGAAAGCCTGTGAAGATTTTGCAAGCCAGATCATGTTGTCATTTTGCAATCTGTCCCAGACAAATTACGAATTTTGCTTAATTACCTCATTATTTGAATGTTATAGAAACAAAGTCAGTATTTTCTCATTCTAGTATGCCAGGTTCTTAAAAAGAAATTATCCAGGATAGTGAACTATTCTTGGATATAGTGCAAAAGATGCAGTAAGATCCAGTGACTGAATGACCAAACCAAGTAGAAATAATGCATATATTTAACACTGAATATAAGTGTGGAAAATCTTCTGTAGGGGTGTGATAAATTTTATTTTTCTATCACTTTCAGTTCTGGAATCAAGACGAGATAACTTCCTGAATGCTGCATTATAACCCAGACTGCAAACTCGTTAATTGAACTATGGCATGGGAGTTGGCATTGTGTCTACTGAACTCCAGAATAGATTGTCATAATGCTCCCCTCTGGCCACCAAAGTTAATGAATCTCTTGAAATTATTATTATTATTGAATGAGCAGGGATGTAAAAAACAGTGAACAGATTGGTTTTGTTTTTAAAGGATCAGTGCATAAATAATAGCTAATTAATTCTCAACAAACCCTTCTGAGAGAATTATCTCTGTCTTACAGACAAAATGAGTTTCAGAGGCATTGGGATGTCAGTCTGAGTTCACAAAGAAAGTAAACAGCAAATACAGCTGCGAGAAGTCATTCCTAGCTGTTGTTTTTACAAGTATTTACAGAGTTTTATCAAATGTCTGTAAAGGCATTTCCTCCAGGTGCTTTCTGTGATCCTGTAGAGAAAGAGAGTAACATTAAGATGGCCTCTTTCATCTGAAGAGCTCCAAATTTGTTCTGAGCACTTGCAAGCATTTTCTCAAAATACTCTCTGGCAGTAACTAAATAAGTCTAGAAGTCAGGGAAAGGGAGATCCTGGTGCCTTTGTCTTTCCACTCCTCCTTCCTATAAATATCCACAAAAGGATGTTTTTGGTTTCTCTTGTATTACTTTTAGAGAAAGGGATATAACAGACTAATAGCAACAAGATAATTTTGTCTTCACTGTACTAAAGCTGGTGATGCTAAAAACACTTTCCTGTACTTGAAAACAGCAGTGGCAGTGTGACAAAGCTTAAAAAAAAAATACAAGAAGATTCACTGAGTATCTTCCCAGCCTTTTCCTGATCAATTTGGGCCTTTGCATAAGAACAGAACCACAGCCATCTTCTCTGCGCTGCAGCAAATCCTTGTCACAAGCGAACAGGATCATGCAAGACAAGTATCGCACCTAAGTAATGAAGATGTTTGTAAATTTCACCTTCACCTTCTACATGAGTAGGAAAACACATGAAGCTGTTAATGACAACAGTGTTGCTCTACTGACATCCAACTCTTCTTTTGAGTTAGTGGCCTTGGGGGCTGTCAATCCTTTCCAGTGGTAGAAAAGACTGCAATGAAGTTATGCTAAACTCAAAATGTCACTGCCTACTTAGCCAGGGAAGCATGTGCTCTGGCAGCCAAAAATAAATAAACCAGAAATATCTGAGTCAGATAAAATTGCCAATGTTAGTGAGAAAAAAAAATTACTTGCACACAACTAGTAATCAATTGACTCTAATGTTCAGTCCTCTAAGGTTTATGGCACAGCTTAAAATTAAATTTAGGAAGATTCTGTTGAAAGAAAATTAGACCATTACATCACTTTACTACTTGTTTAATGAATTGTAGGGAAAGAAGTGGAGAACTGATCAAAATTTTAAAACTCTTCCTCTTTCAATTATTGTTTTCAAACTAGATTTTCCTTTGATGATTATTAAATAAGGGTTTTGATCAATGGAAGTCCTCTTCTTTCAGATGCTAATAGCCATTTGAAGGCATTTCAACTAAAAGATGTCTATACAGTCACTTTCTGAGTAGTAGCTAATGCAAACCTGAACAAAACAGCATCAAATGGAAATTATAGATGCATATTATCTCCGTAAAAGATAAAAATAAAACTTCTGAAAGCATACAGCTGCAAAAGAAGTTATGGGATGAAGTCGAATTATACACTTTAAAACAAAAATAGGACCTTCGGTATTTCTTATTCTATTATTGTCTTTTGTTAAGACATCTAACAGTTTACCAAATTCACAGCGGTTTCAAATAAAAGATTACTTCTTACTCTGAACTTCTCAAACCAGACACTTTTTGTATTAAGGCTCAGAATGGACTTGAGCAGAAACACAAGCATTCTGCATTTCTCAATATTCTTTCAGTCATGCTCATCTTAGCAGGCAAAGGGAAAAAAATAATGAAATCCCTGAAGAAAGAGCTTCTGACAATTCTGATTTTTTTTCCACATTCCTTTGTAAAATATTCTTGTGGCTGTTTGGTATCATTTCAAAAAGCCAAGTGGTTAAAACTGTCTTTATTTCCCTAGAAAGATGAGCAGATATTGAATGCAAGTTGAAGGACAAGCAGGCATGTTTGAAGCCTGTCACATACTGTAATTCTGCCTTTGGGGATTTCTTAGTTATATTCCTTTGATCAATTTGAAAGGACTATTCTGAGGAATCCTACTCCAGGTATTCTTCCTGAGACAAGAATTTTGTGTTTGCTTGCATGCCATTTTGCTTATGATTCTCTGCATCTAAAGCACTTTTAGCCTTATACTGGGTTTTAGAAAGGATCAACACATAGATCAACACATAGATCAACATTCATAGATACATTTTGGTTATATTTTTTTTGCTCTTGTCCTGGGTCACAGACCCGAAGGTTCAGGAAGACCTTAACTGAAGATCGTGGTTTTTGGAGTATGGGTTCTGCCTAGGGTGAACAGGAGAAGAGGAAAGGAAAATGATTAGTGAGTTCTTGCATCATAATTGACACTGATAGCTGCATCACCCTTTGGACTTCTTAACTTTGGTGTATGTGAAATATTTTAGATAAGATACTTTTATTTTATTTCATCTTAAAGTATTCAGAGACTACTGTAGCTACAGCCAGAAACTGAAACATGTTAGTGCTAGATGGCAATAGTGCTATTTTTCCTTTCTTTTCTTTAGAAATTTTTTGTTGAATCATGACTTAATATTATATGTGAACTTCATTTATTTCATAAACATTGCAACTTGCAAGCATGCAAAAACAAAACAAAAAATATTCAAAATTCTTTCAAATGCATACTTTTTAAGTTTCTATAATTTAAAATCTATTTTGTAATGTTTTAATAGTATTTAAGGACAGCTGAAACATGTTTATTTTCTTTTTTTAGTCCAGTCTTACCTCCCATTACTGAGAAACTTATCTGAATTATAGAGGATATAAGTGCTATTTGCAATTAACTAAAATCCCAGAATTAAATAGATACTGAAAGTATACAAGAAAAACACCTGATTATTTAAATTTTGTATTCAAAGTTTATTTTACCTCAGTATACAATATTAACTTTATACATGAAGCAATTAACACAGAATAACAAAATTTTATTCCTCATTGATTGATTTACAATTGTACTCTTGCAACTATTTCAGATATGCAAAGTTTTGTTTCACAGTTATTTTTTGCATGCAAATAGTCTAGTCAGAATTGCAATGATGTGGAAAGCAGCCTCTAGACTCTTCTGTGAATGAAACAGGAATGAAAACTATTCATAACTGAGAAAACTTTATCTTAAATATTGACCATCCTGATTTATATATTACTCAAAATAAAAAACTATAAAACCAGGAAGTACAATATTTTTTATTTATAGCTATAACCTGAAGTCAAAAATTGTTATTTTCTATTATGAGGAAAGATTGCTGTTTAGATTGATATGTACCTAATTAAAAGCTAAAAAGCTTTCCTTAGTCGCTATGTCCTTACTGACAAGAAATGATTCTCAACAGTATTTAAAATAGTTTTTGCCTTAGTGCTTTTTCCGGCAGGGAGCTTTAGTCTTTTAATCTGAAGTGTTAAGTCAGGGGGTCTGGAATGACACTGCTGACTTTGTGCTTTCCTCTCCTAAATTCACCCTCTGCTAATAGCCTCAACTCTTTGGGTGGCAAGTAATCCAGTAGAGTAGCAGGGCTGAGCAGAAGAGATACAAAATACAGGAAGCTTTGAGGCAAGACTAGTGCACAAGGAAAAAACACTGTTCTGAAAATTACTAAAAAGCTACTTTAAAATCATCAAAGTGTGCAAAAATTTCTAAATACATCAGTAGTGGAGAGGGAAAGAAACCAAGGACCACTCTGAGTTCCTCTGTGTTTGACTTTCTTCACAAGGTGAGAGCTCCTGTTCCTCCTGAGCTCTGTGGACCAGCAGCCACTGATCAGAGAGCTGCTGCTGTTAATTATTTCAGTAATGATTGCAATTGTGCTTAGGTATTTTGGAAACACACTCTTCCTGTCTCTCCTTCATTCTTCAGAAGATGCAGCAGAAGTAATTTTTTGTGTATTAATGAATAAAATCTCACAACTCCTGTAGAGAAAAACAGGTTTTATTCTGTCTGTACAACCATTTCACACTGATTTTTCTATTCTTTTTCTTTTAACATGAATCAGTCAGTGGGCAACTTTTGGAACTAAAGTGTTGATCACATTTGTGAAATACAAAATACATTATATTATTATCTTGTATATATATTCCATATATATAATGTATAATTTGTGTATATATAAAAATTATTATTATATTCATATATTAACATATGATATTGTACCCAGGAAAATTTATATTTTGCTGTGCAGCAACTGAAGAGTAGCAAGATTTTAATTCAGTTGCTATCTCCCACTTTGCTTCACTGACCACAAAAGGGTCAGCTATCTAATCTAGACACCCATGTGAATATTTGACTAGGTGCTTAATAAGAAGATTTTATTTTTACAGCCCTATAAAATAATTTAACTTTTATTCCATATTTTATATGTGGAACAGAGACAGTGAAAGATTAAGTCAAAACTATGTATTCATTTCCCTCAAACTATACTAAATACCTCAGAAAAAATTTTTTTGCAACTTAGTTGTCTAGCACCACATGGGAACTGTCACAGGGAGAATCCAGCAGCTGTGCTGTAGGGCACAGCCTATCTGATACCTTCGTGGAAGATGGCCCATTCCCATCAGGCAGTCCACAGGTGTGTCTTGGTTTGGAAAGACGGGTGTCTGCTAAGTAAGGCAGGAGCCTCCCTTGAAGTTGTAAACCCTCTCCCTCTGAATTATTATAATTTTTGAAATTAAGGTGCTCTCAGGCACAGATATGGGAATAGAAATAGCAGCTATTTACTCGGAAGATGATAATAAAAATGTAGTAGTACAAAAAACCAACCAACCAAACAAAAAAGCCACAGCAGTCAAAATACAACCTGACACCCTGTTGGTCAGGTGTTGGTATCAGTCCAATTAATTTGTGGCTGCAGTCCTCCTGGAGTGACAGATGTGGTTCTTTTGAAGCAATGATCCTGTAGAAGGGTGTAATTTTCCTATGAAGGTCCAGTGGTGGCAAGATGGGTCCGGTCTTCCTCTGGGAATCCAGTAGAAAAAGGCTGTCCTGGTGTTCTGACGCTTATATCCAGGTAGGAACTCTCAGATTTTATCCATCTCACAATGGAATGGTGTAATTTTATCAGTCATACAGTGAGACTCAATGGCCCATTAACAGAAGATATCCCTCAGCTGTTATGAGGGATGGGTCAGGGAAGAGATAAAGAAATACTGCTCCACCTGGTTTTAGCACAACATAATAGAATACATACTTTTGGTTACGTCTTGCATTTCAACTAATACAACAGGCTTGGACACTGTGCGTACTTCATTCTCTCATGCAAATAAAGGAGTTATCTTAAAGTTACCAGTCTTACTCATCATGAAATCCCAAGTTGCTCCTGAACTGGGTCCTGCGGTGTCTAAGTTTTAAAATCTGTTTAGTTTATTTAAGACTAAGAGCAAGATAATGATTATTCCCCAATGTGTTAAGAGGCTTTTACTAATAAAGCAATCAGTTGATCTTAACAGCAAAGATAGAATGTTATTCAGTAGAGGGAAGGTTGTATTTTCTCAATTTAAATCAAAGTGTAGATGCTGGCTACTAAATCCTGGGAACAAATGGTGAAAGACTAGGAAAGACTTCCATTGCCAAAATTTTCCAAATCAAGCTCATGTGTTTTTCCTCTTGAATTTAGATATGGTTAAAAATAAATAAAAAAAAAAAAAAAACAAAAAACAAAACACAAACCACCCTAAAGACTAAAGGTATTTCAGAATCAGTTATTTAGTGTATAAGGATAAATACTCACAATTTTCTCTCTGGGAATTGTATGAATCTCTGAGGAATAAATATCAGGTAATTATGTAAATAAACTAGTATCATAATGATATTCAGGAATTCATTAAGACCCTCCAGGAAACATAACTTCTACTAGCAGTGTTTCTTTTACAACCCTAATGATATTATTTTAATATTCTCTGTGTATAGCTTAGGTTTTTAAGAATTTTAGAATCATTCCCATCTTATGTCAACCTTTATGGTTCAGCATACGGGGTTGAAACTTTGTCTTCATTATACAGGTCTGAAAATAATTTAGGAGCTTTGTGAATATCTGTTTAAGAAATTCTTCATGTTATGTTATTTAGCGTCTTCACCAAAAGGGAAGAATGTCTTTGCCAGTGAGATATTTCACACATCTCTGGAATATTGTATTCAATTTCAGGATGTAGAGAAACATGACACTGTCAGTGCCTTTGCTGTGATGCTGTGGTGGTGTGGTGTCCCATAAAGTAAAATTAACAGTATCCATATGTCTGTGTACATTGTTCTTCAGTCTGAAGGTTAGGGGAATAGGATTATTAAATGGAGTTCTGGGCAAAAGAAAAACAAACAAAAGCCTCCAGTCTGTACACATTGTCAGATGGCCTACCTCAAATATTCCAATAATACAAAGTCAACAAAGTTCAGTCCTGAAAAGAAGTCTGTTTCCATAGCAAAATTCAGATAATTGGTAATATTTCTGTGCATAAATAAAGAATAAACAATTGTACATAAAAGTATGAGTAAAAGTATGAGGAAGTATAAGGAAAAGTGATTAATTATTCGGTTTGGGACATATCAGTGAGATGGATGGGTAGTTCTTTGTTTGTTAAGGCTTTTGGCTTTAGGCTTCATTACTGAAAGTAAATTAAACAAGGATAACGTCCTACAACAGCACCATAAGATAAAAGAATGTTTTATTTACATCCAGTTACTGAGTCATGTTCTTGAAGCAGTAGTTGAGAGTGTTGTCAGGATTTTTGGTTTGTGTTTGTTTGCTTGTGTACAGGAGTTTCATCTGTTTCGGTTTTTAAAAGAAAAACTGCAAACACCAATAAATTAAAACTCACAGATTTGATAATGAAGCTCACATTTTTAATTTTTATTTCAGGTATCTAAAATTATGCTCAGATATCATATCTTGCTCTTCAATTTTCTGTACTTAAATTTTAAAAACATTTTCTAGGAACATTATACAGAACTGAAACCCCTAGGAGTTATCTGTGAATAGAAAATGACAATATTTCTTAAAAACTTTTTTGTACTTACAGATTTCTCAAGGTTCGTGTTAAAATACAAAAAAATCAAATCCCTCTAGAGGAGTTTTTTTAAGTAAAACAGTAGTTTTCAGGCTATAAAATGTTGGCATAATTTGTTAGAAAGATCAATAATGTTATGTTGCTAAATCATTTAGTTTTGTTTGGAAATGTGAAAGGCTAAAAGGCAACAAACAAGCTTTTGGCTTTAGTCTTAGCATGTAATGAGAATTCCATTACATTTTTCATTAAATTATGATGAATATGTGGTTAGAATATGTTTTCAGCATATAGAGAGAATTTGAGATTGAAAGTAAACTTCCTAGGAATCTGTAGAGAATATAAGGGTGTAAGGTGAACAAAAGATGGATCTAATTAAAAAGTGCTAGGAAATGTTTTGAGCACAGAAGTGTTATCAGTTCTAGTGAAAGCCCACAACTAGATGTCCCTTACTTTGAGTATGTGAGCAGTTTTCCAGAAATTTTTAGCACTGCACAAATAACATAGGGGTGTTATATATATATATATATATATATATATTTATATATACACTCACATACATACACACACACACACATATATATATACATACACACATACACATACATATATATATACACACACATATGCATTTATATAAAATAGGAAAATGGGGCTGAAGGGACTATATTAATAGCCACTGAAATTGGGATTTACTGCTAGCACTGATAATAGAATCAAGTTCATATGAGCCCACCATCATCAGCATTATAATGTTTAGTTGATCCCACTTGTTGTTAATCTTGAGCTTTTAGGAGTTCTAGTCATTTTATAACCACAAATCTCAAAGATGAGATTTAGCACCTTGTGAATCTTTCGAGGATTTCATAATTTGTGATAAGGGAAATAACTGCTATAGCTTTTAATTACTTTCAGATTATTTTTTTTTTCTATTAGGATGCATTTCTGTGTGAGGTGATTATGCAGGATGCTATAGAAAAAGTTATTTTGCTTTGAATGTGTTTGTTTTTAGGGAAAGAGTATGCAAATTGTAGTGTTACTGATTGTGCTGTTCAACGGAGAAAATGAAGAAATGTTTCCTCAAGTAAAGATTACTGCTTCCTATTACTTTTTTTTTACTCCCAACAGTACACATGAAAGAATACAGCAACCTGTCAAAACTGAGCTAAAATGGACATAACCAAGATCCCTTACTTTCTGATGCACTATTTTTTTCCTCTTTATTTGCTATTATTCTTCCCTTCTGCAACCTTTTTTCCTATCATATTTCTCTTATATCTTCACCCCTCCCCGCTTCTTCTCGAAGTTAATCTCTTACATTCTCCTTTACCCAATCATCTTATTCTTGTTGAGTTTGCATGACACAGTTGGGCTGGGTTTTCATAGGTATTGAGCAAATAAATGTTTCACCATCAAAGAGAAATTCATGTAGTTCAAGTTTTGTCTTTTTTTTTTCTTAAATGTCCATGTGGTAAAGTAGGAACAAACTTTTGAAACATCTTGTCTTCTCTGAATTCTGCTGTGGATTTCAGTCAGCTAGTGCAGAATTAGTTTGTGAAGTGAATTTTCCAGGGCCCCTGGATTTGAACTGCCCTGCAATGCCAAATATCATTCCACTGTATTGCTGGTGGAGAGCTTCCAGCACTCAGCCAGCCCTACTCATCGATGTGCAGATTCCTGAGAACACAGTGAGAAGCAGATTTTTTTTTCTGTACAGTCAGAGGTCTGGCAGCCATAACCAAAGCTGTCAACATCTCAGTTTTATAATCTTTCTAGTTTTTGAAAAACATTATTTGGTTTGGAAATTAGGGTTTTTCTATAAAATAAAAAGTTCAAAGTTTAGTCAGCTTCATGCTTAACTCACCTTGGAGTCCCCCCAAAAACCCAGTTATGTTTCCTGAACACATATTCTGCCAGCCTGTGGATGTTTTCATATTTTATAATGGTATTTCTGTTTCCTATGTCTGCCATTTATACAGCTATAGTACCATGGAACACGGACTCTGTACTGTTTTTACTATTGCAGTGTCAAAATAAAACTAGAAGCATAGATTTTTTTTTTTTTTTAGAAATTCAGAGATATAAATTTTTTCTTTCTTTGATTAAAAAAAAACCCCAAAAATAACTGTCAAGAGTATTACAGTGAGTATAAAATCAAAGTGGTGAAAAAAAAGTACTAGTAATTAAAGAAAGTTATGAAAAAAATTTAGTAGTTCCTCGTACAGAAAAAAAAATGTTGTCCTACTATTCCATGCATTGCCCTATTTTTCCATCATCCTAGAAAGAGCCTACACTGAAGCAATTTTAGTACTTGTCTCTGAACAGATCATCAATTTGGATGATGATTCACCTGAATTCTTCATCTGAATTAAGCGAGGTGAAGAATTAATTTTCCCCTTAACTATATGTGATGATGTTTTTCAGTGAAGTATAAGGTTTCTTCCTCTGCTTCACAGAGAGCCGAGAGATTGCAAACATTTTTTGTTTACCTGGCTGGGGAGCTAAGCACCATCCTTCATTTTACTCTTTGATTTTTGGTATGAAAACTTCCACTTTTGTTCACTTGATAGCATTTCAGGCATTTCTGTGCCTCCTTATTTCAGAGATAAATTCTTTAATGCTGAGAATTTCTTTTTAGTCCTTTATTGTAAAAAGCATTTTCCCAAAAGGAGATTTTGTAATGTTTTTACTTTGTCCATAGAATTGAGTACTGTAAAACTGTTGCAAACTGTCCTATTACAGGAAACCAAAACTATTTTGGCCAGTTTTACTTACACACTACTGTTAATCTGTGTGTTATTTCATTACAATGCTTATATGAATTTATAATTTACTTCTACCATTTTTAATTATTGATTAGAATGTAGTTGCTCTTTAAGTACAGGATAAAAAATTGAGTCTAATCTTAACTTTCCATAGCTTTGCTTCCAAATTTGCCAAATCCTTACCTTCACTTTTCTCCAGGTGCTTTAGTTATGCAAAGAGAATTATGCTGAGTGTCTCCATGTACAGAGGGGACAATGAAGCACATTGATAAAGCCAAAGTGAAATTTAAAAATGACACATTTTTTGTTGCAAATTCTGTTGATTACTGATTATTTATTTAATTCATAAATTTTAAACTTTATCAGTTGGACTGCTGTCTTATAAACCTGCCCTATTAAATTTTTAAAATTTTTTTGAGCTTAACAGAGTTTCTAATTGAGTGACAAAAACCTTGGTGTATATGTTTGAAAGCTCCACTCAATATATGTTCAAAAACACTGTTTAGAAAGGATTTGGGGACTTATTTTCTTATCTTTTTTCATTCTTATTATGTTGCTGTCCTGGGGAGCACTACCTTTGAGAAAAGTACCTACCACAACCTTTTTATTGCAATGTGAGCTGAAATATGAAGCAGCTTAGAGAAGTCAGTATCCAGGACAAGAAGAGAAATGGTTTATAGAATTGAGAATTTTGGAGTTGGGCTCATGAGATAGTGTTTTATAGATAAGTGAGCCATTTTGATCATTTTCCTAGTTTGGGTTAAAGAAAAAACATGCTATCTGGCAATAATATTTAAGTGACTAAATGAGACCAACAATCTGAAAAACATGTTTAATTTATATAGGTATTTACATTTTTTCTGAAAAAAAAATAGTTTTGCAAGGAAGTTTCTTATCGTAAAATTCTATATTTTATTTATTTATTTAGCCAGAGATTCACTCCCTATTTTAAAAAAAATCTCCTATTAGAAATATGGGTCTAAATTATACTTTTAAATCCTGTTGGCCAGAAAGAAGATTTTACAGCAATTGTGCATAATTTTCAAGGTCCTGTAAATTGATTTTTCAGTCTTGTAATAATAGATTTTGGCCTGGTATTTGCATTATCCACAAAGTGTGTATTACTCTTCCCCATTTATTTACACGAAGGCTGTGTTTAAAAGATACTGTTCTGCTGGAGACTAAATGGAATGTGTTTTATTAATCTGGGACTGCCTTATTCTCTGTTCACTATGTTTATGCATTCAGCAGAGGCTACTGATTTGTATAGCAATAGGAACCCTTGAAATGCCAGGTACCTGCTGGGATCAGCCCTCCTTCTGATAAATGACTGGTAAAGCACAAATCAGGGTAAAAAGTGTGGAGAGCTACAGAAAATACTTTTGATTTTGAGAATCTTTTCCATCAATCATATTTTCCTATATTCAGCTTCCTTTGACCATAACACTTCTAGGAAATTCAAAAAAACCCAACTTATAAGCCTGGACCGAAACAACCACAAAACCTCTACATTTAATAGGGTTTTAATAGGATTATACCAAGCATCATAAAATTAAATCATTACCAAATGGAATTTGTTCTTGAACTAGGGAGCATTACCTTGCATGTTCACTAAAATATACATCTTTAAAAGAATAAAAATTTTTATTCCCTCCATGAAGTTCTGTGATTCCTAGAACAAGATTAAGAAAACAGGCAGCTGCTCAGCAGGATTTTTTGTTGTTGTTCAGTGTATGCTTTCCTTTGTCTTCAACTTAGAAGAGAGAACTGTTCACTTGCTTATACCATTCAAATATATAAGTACTTCAAAGACACTGATTAATGTCTCTTACTAACTTATCTATGAAGTAAGGAGTGCCATTATCATTTAGCACATCAATAGCTGCAGAACTTAAGGTGAATGTAACTGTTAACACATTATAATTTTGTGAGTCCACCAAAGAAGGCATCCTGTGCATCCTCTTATATTTACCACCACCTGGGTCTACTGTGCATGGTTCAAAATAATTATTCTTCTAAGATATATTTCTTGAAAAAGTAGTGTCTGAGCCATTCCTATAACTGTTTGCAAAAGACCAAGTTAATTTTCTTCAATATTTTGATGATTATAGTTTGCAATAGTAGTCCTTATTATTTGGTTTTTTGTTCCATTATGGATACTTATTATAGGATTTTATATGTATTTCTTCAAATGCCAATCAAGGCACTAGAACTGATTTTTTTTCTTCTTCCTTCTCTTAGGCATTTCCTGGAAATACAAACTCTGACGGTGTGGTCCGGCATGATTTACAACATCCAGTTATTGCTCGTTATGTAAGGATAGTTCCTTTGGACTGGAATGGAGAGGGCCAGATTGGGTTAAGAATTGAAGTCTACGGTTGCTCCTACTGTAAGTGTTTATTCTCCCCCCCCCCTCCCCCCCAAAATAAAAACTTACTTTGAATTTTGGATTAAATCCAGATGTCAAGGACTTTTACCTTACTTCCAGGATTGCTAATTGTGTTACTCAGGGCTTCATGAAATATTTGTTGGAACTTTAATTCTGAGTTGATAGTTTGCTCTTCTCAGGAAGATGCCACATTGGAATTTGCAGTAGTGCTTTCAAGTTTCTCCTTTTTATCTTCATAATTTCTGTTGTAGAAGGCTTTGGCTATTGCGTAAGCTTGATTGGGACATTTGAGGAAAAGATCATATTCAAACAAATGTCATGCTGGGTCTTGAGAGACAAAACAGAAACAGGACGTAATTTATTGACAAGAAATAAAATTAAAGCAATAAGAATTCTACCAGAATATCTCAGATTGTCTAAATATCTGACGTGTTTTTCTGAGAAGTTTTGTTGAGTATTTGAATTTCTTCTGAAATCCAGGTGAGCAATGGTACGTGTTTCTGTAGTTAAGAACAAAACGGATAATGCTTTAAGAAATTAGTTTTAAAAGCCCTTCCCTCAATTCAATCCAGTCAGTGTTTAAGTCTGCAAACCTGCAAAATTGAGTTTATGATATCCTATCTCTATGTACTTCTTAGGTAATATCCTGGATTTGTTGGTATTTTAGCTGGAAGATGTTATTTGACATTTGTCTTTTAATAACCAGACTTTAGGGTAAAGTGAGGAAGATTCATCATTGACTTCATTGGGTGACATAAGGCCTATTGGAGCCCTTTGCCATTCTGACTAGCAAAAAAGCTGTGATTTCAGTTGGTTTTTTGATTTGATTAGATAGTTAAAAGATTCCATACTTTTACTCAACACCAATAAAACCATGGAGAATAGATTTTGATACTATTTTTCTTATTTCCATACAATGAATGTTTTAAAAATGTACATTGAATGAAAGAGGATTTCCCAACAGTTGCAGGAACTTGGCTGAGAAATCAAATCAAACTTGCTGTGGTATTGGTGCCGCTGTACTGGGGATTACTGCTGCTGTACAGTATTTCTAACACGTGGTTGTTAGAAATACTGCAAAAATACAAGAGCAGGACCTGTTGCAATAAGACAAAGTATAACGTTTTACAAATAGGGGGTCAATTTAGATTAGATATAAGGAAGACATTTATTATAATCAGGGTGCTAGAACACTGTAACAGTTTACCCACAGAGGTGGTGGGTGCTCCATCCCTGGAAACATTTAAACTCAGGTTGGTTGGGGCTCTGAGGAAACAGATCTAGTTGAAGACATCTCTGATTATTGCAGAGGGATTGAACTAGATGGCTTTTAAAGCTCCCTTCCAACCCAAACTCTTCCATGTTTCTATGATATCTGTTTCCTGAGAAACTGTAGGTTACGCTAAAGTTAATTCTTACTCAAAGAGAATTGAGCTTCTGAAATTTTAGGTACAACTCAGATTACTCAGTACCTGGCTCTCAATAAACAAGTGTTTACCATCTAAATGTTTTATGTGCTGTTTTAAGTATACCAACCACTACAGCATGGCTAATTTTCCAGCATAATTAATACTTGCTTCTCCTTGCTTGTACATCAAATGCAAATTCAGGGATTTGATACAAGAAATCAACATCTAGTTCACTGTCAAATATAACTCTCTTTACCAGAATAAAATGTAGCAGAATCCAACATGAAACCCCATGATATTTGCTGCAATATTTACACATTAAAATGGTACATTTTGATGAAATGAATAGATAAAATGCTGTAGGTAAGCAACAAGATACTTTTAGATGCTTAAAGTAAATGTAAGAAAAAGCAAAACACTGCTGACAAAATTATTTTAGTTGTTTGATGAAAAGTTGCTTGCTTGCTGAACTTTTGGAGGAGAATAAAAAGCATCTGCCAAGGACACAATGTATGGAACCATAAAAATACTGATAAAATGTGTCTTCACAGAAGAACTGAAGTGACACAATGTAATTCACAATTTTACTGAGAGAGTATTACTGTTCTGTTTGTATTAGATATTATTTCAGGTAATCACTGGAGATTTTTTAATGTAAGATTAAAAATAATATATTCTGGTTTTATGTGTAAGGGGACTTTTCTTTCAACAACTCTGTTACAATGCAGTTTGGATTTTACATGCAGAAATTGGGCTGCTCCCAAAATGGTATCAGTAGAGAGCAGCAGAGCAGCTGAGAAGAAAAAACAAAAAAAGTCACTGTAAAGAGAGAGGAAGGCAACCCTTTGGTATGAACATTCTAACCAGGGAGTGCTGTTTACAAATTCCCAGCTTGTCTTCAAATGAATTATCTGGAGCCAGGTGTAAATGCTGCACCTTTCCATGTAGATGTGTCCTTTGGCAGAAGCCAAGTTTTTAACCTTATGATTAGAAGTGCATATATTTGCATATAAATATAAGCACTGCCATTAACCAGTGTGATTTTCAGATTAATCCTGCTGTCATTTAAGGAACTAACCATTTAGATAATCACCAATTTCAATAGCCTGATTAAAATAAAGGCTTCTAGTCAAATCTGCCCCAGTTTTTGGAACTATTACCTAAATGAAAGGCTGCCCAATATATCACAATTTTAATTTTTCTTTCAGTTAATAAATTAATGTATTCATTTATTTAGATATCTTCAGATACAAAAATTAGATTTTCTCACATTGCAAACAAGGTTTAATTGGGAATGCTCAGTGACTGTATAATACTTTTCCTTGCATGTTGCTGCATCCTGGTCATTAGCCTCAGACGTTTAAGAAAAATGCTTCCTCATGCTGAACTGAACCAAAAGGTCACTAATGGCCATATTTCTGGTTCTTATTTTGTTTGCATATGTATATAAGATCCACATTTATCTTTTTTGTACAAGGCGTGAAACCCATGTCCTCCCTTGCCCAGCAAACCAACTTGAAAAAGAAGAGTGTTTTCCAGAGAGCAATTAACTTCACATTTGTACCCAAAAAAAGTTAATAACATTACCAAATCTTCTTTTAGTTTTGGTTTGCCTAAAGTTTAAAATCTGTTCTGTTCTTTAAATTTCATCTCTGTATTTTGTGTAGATGAGATCTGTGGTGTTGTCTTCTAACAGAAGACTCCACAAAAGTCGCCAAAAAAGAATCAGTGCCTTATTCTAAAACCAGGTTTAGAATGAAATTTCTTATATTTCTTTTTCTATGGAAAACTGACTATATCTTAAAAAAAAAAAAAAAAAGGTATTAAAGTTGGGGAAAGAACTTGTTTAATAGCTAAATTAATGGAGAAATTGCATGAGAGAAATAAATTTGAAAAATCACAACAAATAGACTATTACATACCATAAAAATACAATTTTTGGTCAATGAGACTTTTAGCTTTTATTTTAAAATTATGCATTTCATAAACCATAGAGAGGGAAAAGGGTCTTTGCACTTGAAGTAACACTATGTATCTAAAAGCAAGTCACAAAAAAGAAAGCTATATAACCAGAGTCAAAATAGCCACTGAAATCAGTTAAATGAAAGCTGATGGCCAAGTTTTATTTGCCCTCTTTTGGAGACAGAGAGCAATGGTACATGACAAGGATCTTCTACCGTGTTCACTTCTATCAATTTTTGAGACAGGCAGCAAAAAGACATGGCATCTGGAGGCCATGAAATCTTCAATATAGTACTTTTACTATTGATTCATGAAGATCATAATAAGCTCCTGCAGGATCACTGCCATATGAATAGTTCCCTTAATCTCCATCCTGGGCAGATGAATGCCTAAAAAAGGGGGCAATGAGCATATTATTGCATAGGCTTTGGCTATGCTTTTCAAGGTAACTGTATGAAGCCTTCTGGGTTGTGAAATCCTATGAGCCGAAAATGCTCATGGTATCTTATTCACAGAGGAGTTTTCATATGGCTGTGTTGATTTTCTGGATCTAAACAGAAATCTAATTTGATGCAATTGCACATCTGATGGTAAGAAATTGCAAATTCCGGATGACTCGCTTCTGAATTGTAGGATATGCTCGGAAAAAAAAAAAAAACAAACACCTGGAGATGGCAGAAAGCCATACAAATATTCAATATACTCAAGGCAAATGGGTAGCAGGAACAATTATAAAGCTCTTTAAAAGGCTGCAAGCCAAGCCGTTTACATTCACTGACCAGCTCTCTTTGCTAATACTTAGGAAGCAGTGGGACTGAACAAATGTCACATGACCTGTATTTGCAAATCTGTTCTTTTTCAAATATTAGCTCTACTGCATGTACTGCTATGTCAAATGTTACTGTTTCAGTTTTCTGATTGGTGACTGTTTGGTTTCTTTTTAGAGAGGGAGGGAAAAGAAGGAAAAATAGTAACCACAGTCCTGTGGTTATTCATGAAATAATGAATATTTTTATGGTGAGCATTCACTCTAGAAATAGTAAAGTGAACAAAATTTTGGTCATGGAATCATGTTACAAGAACTAAAATAAGATTTGGAAGTGCTCTTAAAGGGTGAGCCAAAAAAAATATTTGCAAGAACTGATTAGGAAGTATTGAAGTGGTAAAACCTGAAGGCTGAACAGATCTTTTGGTTGTAGTTAATCTTGTTTGCCTGTGATGACTTTGCATTAAAACACTGATTCCTTTGACAGTTAATTTTCCATTCAGCTATACTTAGCTGCTAGGAAATTTGTTTGTTTGAAATCTGCTTAGTTTGGTATCATGCTATAGGTGCTAACTAATTATCCATGTCCCCATGGTCCCCCCTAACTATTGCTGTCTCCTATGGTTGCCGCACACAATTAAAAAAAAAACTTCCATATTGTCCAGAATAATCTCTTATGCCCAAATAACGAAATGACTGTTTAAGGTAGATGAGAAAACTGCTTTATTTCCCTTTTGTTGAATCTTACCAAGTTTCACTTTTCTGGATTCAAAGGTATACCCTGGACATTTTGTTTCACCAGCATATACCATTAAAAAAAAAAAAAAAAAAAAAAAAAAAAAGGATGCTCCAAAGTCCCTTGAAGTCTCATGATTCTAATTGAAATACCTTGTGGTAAATAAAATAAATAATAACTTGTGTTAATAAATGTATGCATACATATTTCTGCTCTTACACTTTTGGTACGTGTGTGAATATATGCCTAAATGGTTAAGGTACTTACGTAGTCTGGTAATCTGTATAAAATTTCCTAGCTCTTCTTATGATATTTTATTATTTACAATAAATGTGTAGTATTAAAGTTTTCTGGTCAGACTTTTCTGTCCACCTAAGTGCTGAAACTTCAT
Organism: Cettia cetti; assembly: GCA_013401135.1. Classification (NCBI taxonomy): domain Eukaryota; kingdom Metazoa; phylum Chordata; class Aves; order Passeriformes; family Sylviidae; genus Cettia; species Cettia cetti. The sequence continues at coordinate 55,122 of VZUI01047320.1, forward strand.
AAAAGTATTAACTGTCAGAAAGGAAGAATAACTTTGAAATGTTCATTTTGTGAAATCATATAATATTTCTAGAAACTTTACTAACTTGCTGTAAGTGATAGTTCTTTGAATATACCGGGATTGTAAAGTGGGAGAAAAACAGAACTGAAAGAATCATTTAGCAGAGGCTGCTGTGAACTACAAAAGCTTTCCTTGTATCAGTGGTTTGGACAGTAAAGAGTTTTGTTAAGCATCCAACTGTTTTCTCCCTTTTCTCTTAAATTTCAGTATTTCTGTCCTGGGAATTTCTATGCCTATTTATGCCTATGCGTTTGATTTTTAGCCTTCATCTTCACAGCTCATCAGTGGCAAACATAGCTTGCCATTCTCCTTCTGACATTAAAAGTGCATGGATGAATACTCATATCTAAACTATGGTGAGTGAGGGAAAAGAACTGTGAACTTTTTCTTCACAAACTTTTAAAGATCTTTGATTTTAAAGATTTTGAATTTATACTCTGTTGGTAAGTTTACTTCCTTGTTAGTGTATTTTTTCCTACCTTTTTCTAAGACAAGAAGTGTTTCTTTTTTTTTACTAAGGTCATGAAGATGGACACCTTTTATCCTCCAGATAGTCTCAGGTCATGTTAGTCATTTAACAGTAGATTTTGTATTTTAAGACCAAAAATACCCTTTGTCTTTATAACTATTCTCAGTACAGATTGTTTTTCTATATGGGCTCTCCCAGAAAGAACATTGTGATTGTTCCTACATACGTGTTCATTTATTTTGGCATGAAAAATAAGAGAGAACAGGCTTCAGTCCATTTATTACCTTCAGTTGTTATCATTGACAAACATAGACCTCTTTTGGTAGTAGATACCAATTCAATTTTAAAATAATAATAAAAAAGTTGCCTTTTGTTGTTTGGGTTTTTTTAGTACATTAAGAAATAGACGTCTAAAATCAGAAGATTCAGGCTGAAACAGAAAAAAAATATTTCCTAATACCTTATTGTTTAATTTTAGCATTTTTTTTCTAAATCAAGTATTTCAGAAAGATTTGACGTAAAAGGAATTTTTAATAAAGAAGTGCTTATGTTTTATGATACATCTTTTGTTGATCTGATGCAATTCGAGTTTTTTCCTCTCTCAACTTTTTGCGCCCAGTAAAGAAATGAAAAATCCATTATTTTCCACTTTTAATTGTGATGAGGCAACTGGCATATATTCTTAAACACCATAGCTTTGAGAAGTGCAATAACCACGTGTATTCTTTACAGGTTCATCTGTTAACTGGCAGTGAAAGTATAATCAGCGTGCTGGTTTCAGCTGTGGTGGAGTTAATTTTCTTCACAGTAGCTAGTGTGGGGCTGCGTTTTGTATTTGTGTTGAGCACAGGGTTGATAATACAAAGCTATTTTTGATGTTACTGCACAGAGCCAGGACCTTTTCTGTTTCTTGTACACTCACATTGATGAGAAAGTTCTGTTGCATGGGGGGCTGGGAGAAGACAGAACCAGGACAGGTGACCCAAATTGACCAAAGAGACCAGATCATACCAACATCTTGTATATGAAGTGGGGAGAAGAAAGAAAAAGAGGGAGACATTTGAGGTGATGATGTTTGTCTTCCCAAGTAACCATCACATGTGATGGGGTCCTGCTCTCCTGGAGATGGCTGAACACCTGCTGCCCATGGGAAGTGGTGATTGCATTTTTTGTTTTGTTCTGCCTGTGTGTGTGGCTTTTGCTTTCCTTATTAAACTGTCTTTATCTCAACCCATGAGTTTGCTACCTTTTACTCTGGCACTATTTTCCCCAATCCTGCTGGTGAGGGAGTGAGTGAACAGCTGTGTAGGGCTTGGTCACTGGCTGGGGTTAAACTGTGACAATCAGTCGGAGAAAAACAAGTATATTTTGTAGCAATATATGACCCATTAGCTTGTTCAGTCATATTCCTACAGAGTTTTCAATTACTCTTGAATATTCTTTTAATCATTCATCATTTCCTTCAGAAAGATGTAAGCAGCTGGCTTATTTGAAAAGGTTATTTTAATTCTTTTTTGCTGTGGAATGAAGGAAAACTTTTCCCTAACATATGAACAGAATTTATGGCCAAATTTGATAAAATCTTGCAGGGTTTGATGAATGTTTGTTAAAGTCAGATCTGGCTGTTGTGTAAAAAAAAGTAGACAAATGATTTCTAATCAGTTTTCCAGCAACTGCCCACACACACCACAGAAGGGATCTTTCATACAGTGGTCTGTAACCAGTTAATAGGAAGATGGAGATTTAAAATATATCCTTCAATAACCATCTGAAAACATCAAAACCAGAAGCAGAGCTAGAGTGTGTGTTTTCACAAAGTAAAAGTGGTAACATTTAGGTAACTACAGTCAAAAACTTCAGTCTAATTACAATAGTCTTGCCTTTAATATTTTTTGCCTGAATGAATGCTCATGATGGCTATGCCCAGCATTTTCTTGCATTCTTGTAAGTGGTGATTGATCCATTTGTCCATGGTGATTTATTAGAGAATTTACTAGAGACATCGGAAGGGGCGGGGGGGCGGGTAGGTTTCCATTGAAACAAAACATTCAACGGATTTCAAACTATAGGTCTTGGTTCTATGCCATTGATTTGGAGCCTGAAGTAACACACTGGTATTTATTCTCTTGAATGAATAAAATATATTAAGGATGCTGTTACTTCCAGATCCAGTTCAATTTATTCTGCTTTTTCTCAGAAGCCTGGGTGAAGATGATGCATTTTGTATTTTTTTTTATTTTAGGCATGGCAAGTGGAGTCTTTCTGTGAGGAAATTCTTATTTCCTCTCTGCCAAAGGTTAGTGTTCTCTGATTAGACAGTGCACATATCAAAAAGTCAACATTACTGGCAGGAAAAAAAATTAACTCTTTGTAGTAATACTTCTATAAGGTTAAGACAAGCCTTGGTGTTTGCCTGTAGCATATCCGTATACAGAGTTATGTTTATAGACAAAGAAACTGTTTCAAAGTTGGACTCTCGTCTTGGTGAGCTTATCTTGGGAGAGTTAGGTTACTGTGGTGCCTACTTCTCCCTGAATCCTCTGAAACAGGGAAAAAGTTCAGGTTTTTCCATCTCATAAAGGTGACATTGTGTGGCCCTTCTCTAGTGGCCAATAAGTGTTCCCTCACTCTTCACTCACTGCTGCTACTGCCCTTCAAAAGAACAAAAGAATACAACTGGAAGAGGGACCTACAACCGTCAAATTGCTTGACCAATTCAGGGTTGACCAAAACTTGTAGTATTAAAGATAATATTCAAGTGCCTCTTAAACACTGTAGCTCTGTTGATTGCCCTAGCCAGACTGCAAGGGATACTTTTTAGAGCTAAACTGAGGAATGCATTGTGCCGCTCCTGGCTGCACATGAACACTCTGTTAATGCTTGTGAGCATTGTCTCTGAAACAGAGCCAAAAAAATAAAATGAAACCCTGTTTCCAGTTGTAACCTTTGTGTTGTACGTCTTTCAGAGACCACTGGCATTTCAGACAAATATTAACTTGTTATTTGACTCATGGTGAGCACAGGGAATGGAATAGGATGGAATAGAACAGAAGGGAACAGACTAGAACAGAGCATAACAGAACATGACTGCACCGTTATGTTTTGTTATGCCCAGAGTTCTGCATGAGAAGCTACAAAACCAGGTCTGAGAGCCCCACCCTGGAGGACAGCTCTCTGTGGTGCAGGTGGCAGGGCTATCCAGGAGACAAGGCCAGTGTCATCACAGCTTTGGGACGAGACTAGAGCTTCCTGTTTCTCCTGTTTCTCATATTGCTTCTGTTGGTGAACAAACATTTTAGAAGTGCTGTTAAACTCTTAGTCCTCCCTGGAGCAGCATAAATTTCCTAACAGCACTTCCACCCTGAGATAGTGCCTTGCCAACCCTTTCCTTAACTTCAACTTTACTGATGGTATTCCAATCCAAAGAAGGAACATTTACCTTTCTGTCCAGCCTCTTCTGCAGATGCAACTAACTGGAGAATGAGAAAAAGCTACCTGCAGTGGCCTGCTGACATCTATCCAGTCCAATCATTCTCTTTTGCTAAAAGCCCATAAGAAAACAAATAAACTTTTGGGTTTTACAAGTGAATTATACTAAACAAACATTTGGCTTAACTAAGCAACATACAAGGGCTTCAGTTATGAGGACATCAAATGTCTCATAAGCTTTCTGAGATTGGATTCTTTGCTGCTTTTCTTTTAGTTGAAGAATTTTTAAGGCTTTATTGGGAAGTTATTAATTCAGAGTGGCAGAGGAAGTGTTCCATGAAATGCATATGAAAAAATGTTAGCTCTATTCAGCTGTAGCCCTTTTTGTTAGAAGAGTTGACACAGTATTTTATGATGCTGGGGCATTTCTCGTTTTGTTCTGTCTGTACAGCAAAGCAATAGAATATTTTTTTCTTGAATACAGTTCAAATTGAAGTATTTTTGGGTATGGTTTCCTCTGGATATTTAGATGGCTTTCTAAATTGCTCATTGAATAGAAAAGGCTGAGAGAGTTCACTTACTAAGTACCTGTTTCTATTAGTGCAGATTGAGGTGAAGGACAATCCTTTAAACAACAATAGTGATTTTTTTTGTAATGCCGCTGTTCATCAGAGATTAGTAAAGTCTTTATAGAGCCCTCTCTTTTTCATAGTGCATGTAATAATAGTAAAATGGATATAGAAATGTGAGAAAAATATTTAGCTGTCTTTTAAAGATTAAAAATTCATGGGACATTTAGAATTTGACTATCCTTTAGGAATTCATGGTGGAACTGGTTAAATACTGCAGAAAAACCTTAAATAAGTTCATAAGTTTGCGCACATTGATTTGAAATTCTGTTTTAATATTTCACAAATGTTCAGTCAAACAATTACAAGGTACAAGCTAAAATGGCAACCATACGCAAAGAGTGAAAAGTCACATTCAAATGTGGGTATAGTCTTTGTCTTTTCATGGTGACTTGAATTGTGAGATCTACATTCATTAAAAAAAAAGTAGTTATGTTATATGAACTGTAATAATGTGCAGGTATACGTATTTCAGGTACTTAGTCTGACCTGTTTCTAAATAAGCAGCTGCCATTCCTATACTATCTAGAAATTTAGAAAACCAAGCTCTTCACATTCTGTAATTCTATTCTATATCAATTCCATAATTTAAAAAATATATCTTTAAATAATGAAGAAAGCTGTAGAAATTTTGAAAATAATGGAAGTCAATCCAAAAATGAGAAAAGTGGTTTTTATACCTTCTAATTCTGTATATTCCTCAGATTTTATCACACAGAATTTGAACGTTTCATATGCATTACTGCTAAAAAATAATGAATATCTTAATAATAAGTAATGAATATAAAAAAATTAATAGCTTATGGGATAGGATCTGATCCCACAAATCCTCTAGAAATTTTCTTGCATAGTAATGTTTCTATCTCTGTGTTTGCAGATTGACAAGGTAATTGAAGTTTAATTCTTTTAGTAGGGGCATGTTCTTTATGACTTTTTTTTCTAATAGACCATAAGTATTTAACTGTCCTCTTGGTCTTAAATAAATTGAAGAACTTGAGAAACTGGCTTTCTAAAGCTACAACTGTAAAAAAAATCCTTGGAGGGTCAATAATTTTCTTACCTATAAAAAGCCCTATAAATTGATTAGGAATAACATCAATTTTTGTACCAAACGTTTGTGCAAGAATGGCGAGGCTGTTTTTGTAGTGGTTTGTTTTGGTAATTAGCTTTCTTTACAGTCAGTCAGACCAAGGGTATTTTGTTAAGTGGTAATGAATCAGTAAAAAGAAGCAAACTTTCAGTAAAAATGTACAGGCCAGAGAAGGTAGTAGCTCATTTTCTTCAAGGTGGGAGGGCATTTTTGCGTCTGTGGTAGAAGATGTGGGCAATAATGTGATGTGAGAAAGGCCTGTTGAACTTATGTCTTACAGTAAATGGTTTTTAATCTGAGGCAACAGTTCTAATAAACATCCTCAGTACTGCCCTTTTATTGACTGCTGTTCCAGGAGAGTCAAAAGGAACCTAGTAAATCCAGTGTTTCAGCTGTTTCATTGCAACCTTTCTCTCACTGACCTAATTTTTCTCTTCCTTCCATTTTCAGTTGTTTCCTCAAAAAGTCTGTGGTATGACTTCTGTCTCAACACTTTGTGTATAGTTTCCTGATTCCAGTCCTTCCTTGTCTGATTTTTCATAAATCAGCATGAAAAACAAGGGAACATTCAGGATTTCTTTTCTGAATTTTGAATGACAGCAGAAATGCACAGTCCTTTAGGTAATGAATTTGTGTCCACCTTGTAAGTAAAAGTTAATTGCCTGGAAGTCTTCACTTGTGGAAAAATGTTAGAGTGATTTCAGTTGAACTATTTACATGATCAGGGGTTTTGTACCTCAGTATCCCTTAAATTCTTTCTATAATACGGATATGGGACAGTAGATAATTTTTTGAAATGTAGGTTTTGGATATATAATAAATTTCAAACTCAGTTGGCAGAGTTTTACCCCATTCAAAACTCAACAAAGGACTTGCATAAATTTAGGAATAGGATCATTTGTAACAGCTTCAGGGGGAGATTTTTTGTCATTGTTAGTTTTCATGTAATTAATCGCATATATTAACTGTATACAGCATTGGTTTTGGAGGAAAACTGGCAGGATAATTGCCCAGGCACTGAGTATGCCCCATAAGCCTAAACTAGGTCACAGTAGAAATCACCCAATTTGAAAGCTGAAAAAAGGTGTTACTGTGTCTTACACATTGCTGAAGATTTCTACTAATTTGAAGTAAATTTTGGAGGTAACAAAGGGAAAAGAAGTCTGTTGGAAGTTTTTTCCACTGCACACTTTTAATAAGACCTGGTGGCATCTCACCAAAGGCTTTCTGTCAGTGATGATTAAATGCTTAAACCATTTTAATATATTATGTGCAGGCAAGACTTCAAATCAAACACAACTCTGAGTTATGTGGCAATTCTACTGAAAACCTTCAATTTTTGATTATTCCACCTTAATTCCAACTGTAGGTCTGACAGCTGTGTCTTAGGATAGCTGCAGACATGGTGAATGAAATCTCCCATTGTATTTTCCACAGATGAGGTAGGGGATTTTGAGGGATTGATCTTCTGTCATAATGTGGACATTAAATACCTGTTGTGAATAAACCAACCTCTTCCCTTTATTAAATCCAGCTGTAGAGAGGAACTTTATCAAGCTAGGCAAGCACATACCCCCAGGTTATTTCACCCAAGAGAGATCTCAAATATATTTTCCGTGTACTTTGAGTTTTATTTATGCTAGTAAATGGATAAAGTGAGTATAATTCTTGTATTTGGGTGTTCAAGTTTATACGTTTCTAATAGAATCCTTAGTTTGAGCTGAAGGAAAAATACTTTGAACGATTCAGATCCCATTGAACCTTGGAAAAGAACCTCTCCAAATTTAGGACAGGCTGAAAGCTGTTTCCTTTCCTAATAAATTCTGATAATTTGGAAAAATTTACTGCTTAACTGTGAGAGAAAGACCAACTAGAAATTTAATACTCATTCTTTTAACTTGTTTTACTTTCTTGCATCTTAAAAGTTGAAACTACTTAGCATGACCAAGTTTTGTTTGTAAAAGAATGAAAGTAAAATATCTCAAAACTTAATAATCTTTTTCTGTGAAATAAGAAATCTTCTTGTCTAGTTGTACAAATTTTACAAACAGCTTTTGATGCAATTTATCCTTGGGTTTTCTACATTTTTTTATTGAGAGTTTTAAGTCAAAGAATCAGCAAATCATCAGGTTCTACTGAAAAACATTCTGGTGCAAAGTTTTCATCCATACATACTTGATCCAGTAATAACTAAATACTTTTAAATTTGTGTCATAGTTTTCTTTCTAAGAAATTTTCCTTTTTCTTATTGAAGTGACATTTGCCTTTACTTTAGGGAAACAATAGTAAAACTGTAGTTGACAGCTGAACAAAAATATAATATTTAAAATCACAAACAAAATCACTTAGGACATTCATAGAAAATTGCAAAAGTTCATTTTTTATATGATTTTTCCTGCTTTTCAGAGCTCGAGTAGAGCTTATACAATGCAGCTTTTTAAGAATGTTGGCATAGAATGTATTGTAATTATTTTCTTTGTATGAGCTGTTTCAAAGGGTGTCTGTCTGTTTCTCTCTTACTTTTTTCTCAACTCAGTTTTCTGAACTCAAGAATTACTTGTTTATGCAATCAGTATTATGTGACTGTAAAGTGCATTGACTCTCAAGAAATTAACACTGGAATTTCTGTTAAGAGACTATCAGAAGAGATTCATGATGAGCCTGCTGTACCTGAGGACTATTACTGGTTTTAGAGAACTTTTGTATTATATGGGACCATATAGTCTATACCCAGTTCAGGGTTAGAATTATGCAACCAGTGGGGATAATGCAGCCTCTGGGGATAAGGCAGAAGTTGGACCCAGAGAAGATGAATGCATGGTGTTAAAATACAAGTTGTTCTTTATGTCTTCCTTTTCCCTCCAGCATCCATATTAAATGCTAAATTCTAAAAAGAATAGTGATGTGAGTCCTTCATGATCTTGTCTATCAAGTAGTCCCAATTTCTGATCACTCTCTTTAGATCCATTGATTTTTAGTCTCCAGCTCCTTCTCTTTGTCCGACATGATATTCACTCAGCATATTGGTCTTCCACTTAGATTTATTTCAGCCTCTTTCCTTTCAAGATTTTTTTATACTTTTGTGAACAACTTTATAGTACATAGTGACCTGGACTTGTGTTGTCTTCAAAGATTTAAAGTGTAGGCTTTTCCCAAAGTTTCTGATTTTAACAGTAAATCATCTTTGTTTAGATGTTTCATGTATTGTATATCTCTAACAAACACCTTACTCGACATTATATTGAATTTTATAAGAAAAAAGTCACTATTAAAGTTTCTGAATTTTATGTATCAAATCCTGGATTTATCTGTTTTTATTTAATCAAACCTTAAAAATTTAATTAGACTTTTTATGGATAAAAAAAGCAATAAAGCTGACATTAATATCCGTTATTAATTTTTGACTGTTAACATTGCAAATCTTTTTTTTTTCCTCATGATGGGTGAGAGATGAGGTGGAGAGAGAAACTGGCATTTTCTGAGGAAATAACCTTTTGATTTTAAGCTTCACAGTAAAACAAGTTATGACCATTTACATCGAGGACAGTATACTAATTTGAAAAGAAAAATACCCAAAGTTTATTAAATTTTGAACATTTATGGTGGTGTACTATCTCCTTTAAAAAAATAGTGACCAGCTTTTGTAACTACTTGTTTGTTCAGGATACACTTAGCAACACACAAACCCCCTCAAAGCACTGAGGGCATTTGCAATCCAAAAGAGACTTTACCCAAGAGTTTCAGAGCAGAATGTGGCATTTTAGTCGACTACTTGAGGACTACAACTTAGATCCCATGAAAGGAAAAAAAAAAAAAAGAAAATCATGACCCCAGGTCAAACACACTATCAGAAATAAAGCAAATGAATCAGTACAGTCATTGCAGTAAGACATTTGAATCAATTTGGTAAATTGTCAATAAGAAATAACCTAGAATGATTCATAAAGAGAAATGTGTTTTACTTGCTTTGTGCTTGAAAGCTTAAAATATGTAACAATAATGTCATAATGAAAACATACTAACAATTAGTGCATGTCATATTGAAGCCATATAAACCTGTGGAGATACAAGTTTAAAATAAACAGAAGAAAACCAAGCTGGCCATTTGTTGTTTAGTCTCAAAACTAAATTTGCAATCCACAGTATCCCAGTACATGCTCTTGTTTCTCAAACAACGTGAGATCAAATGCTTCCCAGAGGTAAATTAGCTGGTAGTACAGGAATCCATGGATGAACTGAGAGAGGGCTAGGTTGTCATGCTGGTGTCCAGCCCTCAGTTCTGTAAACTTTCTGGGGCTGGAAATAGTCAAGCTTTGTTTCATTCTTTGCTAGTGTGTGAGACAGGTGGACATTTCAGTTATTGGCTACCCTTATTTGTCAGCTTCATGTCTTTCACAGCGGTAGGGACCTGAGAGTATTTCTGTATCCCATTTATTTCATTGAAATTTGCATGGTATACTAATTTGCATGGTATACTTATTAGAATTCTCTTCCAAAACTCCATAATGAGAAGGAGGAGTTTTTTGGGGTGTTTTTGTGGTTTTTTTTTTTTTTTTTTTTTTTTTTTTTTTTTTTTTTTTTTTTTTGTCATGATGTCTAGGCCTTCCCTTCCTGCATGAAGACTAGCATACCAAGATCTTGTTACATGATGAGGACAATAATGCTGCTTTCAAAGTTTACATGCCTAATCTTAAATTTCTTAGTCTTTCTAGATTTAAAAGAAAAAAAGTTTTTTCTAAGTTCTCTGTGCCTATAAAGTTTACTGTAAGTATTGCACATAACTTGTTTTAAACGCTTTGAGTAGTGAGCAATTTCACACAGCCACATAAAAAGTTGCCAGCATTTAGGAATCAATTTGGGGAACTTTGCATTAAAAAAGTGTTCCTAAATGTTTTCAGTTTTACAGCCTATATAAAAGGAGCAGGATTACTCTCTCTCGGTGCTTAAGTAAAAATAGTTTCTCCATATTGTTGCAATAATTGGGCAAAATTTGCTTTTCGGTGTCATATGGGTTACAGATTAAAGGATTACCTGGGTTGTGGCCTATATATCCTAATGGGATGCCCAGATTACTGGAAAAGCCTTTTTTTGTACAAGGCTTTACTGTAGTGACCTGTATTTGCTACCTACAAAGATATTATTTACTTTGCAAGAGAAACCACCAAAGTAGGAACAATAGTGATACTGATACAGCTTAATGTGCAACAGGATTGTTCTAAACCAGCTGCACATTAACGGCATAAGTTTGAAATCTAAAAAGTTCCATTATGGAAGCGATGTGGTTTTTTCTGCATCTCTCTGAAGTTGCTACATTCTGTGTTTTCTCTCATTCCTTTAAAGCTTTGTATGTAACACTGTCATGTTTCTCCTATCTCTTTTTTTTTTTTTTTTTTTTTTGCACAGAATTTCATTTTCCCTGTTGCTTGAGCTGCCACCAACACGGCTTTTCATGTTACTGTACAAACCGTTGTGATAAGCTTTGACCATGACCCTCGGAGTGACTGTCACATAGCTATTAAAATGGGATCCATTAATTGCATTGTTGCCTGAGTGTCTGTGTCAGCTACACAGAAGTGCCAATGCATTTGCAGTACCTTCCAGATGTTTGCTCTTCAGAGCCATCAGCTCTTCCTCAAGGAGGCCAAAGGACCAGTTTGTCTCCTGTGAGGTTACTGATCCAACATGAGTAATGCACAATATAATGAAAATGCTTCACACTTTAGAGGTGAAATAAAACTTAAATATTGAAACTCTTGGAAATAAAAAAGCATATAAGAAAACTGCTGGTGGCCTTATATAAGCTACTGCTAAGTGATATAAGTTTAAGTCCTCATCTTCCTAAGGTTTTCTTTACAGAAACATAACATAAACCAAACTGAAGTTAAGTACTGTGGCCATTAAGATTGCACTGTTAGTACAGCATCACAATGTTCATAAAAAGAAGTATTTAAAATGTACACTCTTTTTTTTGGAACAATTTGGAGGTTCGGGTTCTTTGTCTCTGTGTCATGCGCTTCATTCAGTACTCCTATCACTTGGTTTTCATTTTGGATGGACCATAATTTCATGATACAAAATTAAATTTGGAGCAACTTTATTCTCTTTTCTGTTTTCTTGCATCTGTGTATCTAATAATATTCCTCATGTTTTTCTATATTTCTACTCAGGACCTATGGATTTAATGAATGAAGAGAGTTGTTTAGCATTTCTTAGAAAATCAAAATTCCCATTAATTTGCCCTACAGAAAGACAGAGAGTAGAATTCATAATGAAGTTTTTTTCTTTCACAGGAGGCATTGTTGGCAGATATTCAGTAGTGTTTTGGATGACTTGAAGAGTCTTGGGTCCCTTTACATCTATTTACTGCAGTGTGCTAATAACAATAATTAAACATTTACTACATGACCACAGTGTTCAGCACTTAGTCTGGATGAAGGAATCAAGCCTTCATGTGAAATGTTTCAGAGAAGTAAAACTGTTTCATGTGTTTTATTGCTCTTCCTTGGTACATTTCTTACTTTTCTAGTACAATTTTTCAGTGCAATCAGATTTTTAAAGTATTATACTGGTGACGTAGGCAGGTGAACAGAAGCAGCATAAAAATGCCTAATAATGTTCAGAACAGCAACGTTTAGGCTATTAACCACTGTATTCTCTGAATAATCCAAAGTAGTTTCTAGCATTGGTAGCTAAATATGTTACTAAATCAGATCACAATTCCCATCCTGTACTTTTTTTCTTGTCCCCAAGCTGTACAAGTTAGTAATTCATCTCTGCCATGGAATAATGATGCAAAAAAACATTCTGATTCCTCTAGAGGAATTTTATCAGATTTTGTGTTTATTTTACAAAAATGACTTGGTTTTTCAGAATTCCTTTTTATTGAATATGGCTTTAAGGGAATGCTTTGTTTGCAATTTGAGGGGGTCTTTTGTGTGGTTATCCTAGAACAATTCCATTCTGTTTCATTTTAACATTCAGATTTTACAAAAACCTCTAATTTTGTAAAATTTCTTAATAATTTTCTAATTAGCGAGATGCAGATTCCAATAGACTCAAATGCTATGCTATGCTTAGATGAAACAGTAGCATAGTATATAAATAATACTTATCTTTAAAGTGTATGACATTAAGTAGGAAACCATGAACACTTAAGTATTGCATCTTACTCCTTTGCTCTGAACAGATGCATGAGCTTCCTCAGCAGAACCTATGAGCTTCTGATGTCTTCTGTTATTTATGTGACAAAATAAGTCATATTCTTATTTGAAATGCAATTGTCTATTTGCTAACATTTCGTAAAAAGGGCATAGTTACTCAGAGCTTCATATACAGAAGGAGTATTGTTGCTTCTCTTCCCTGCATTTTTTGGGCTGGCTAGCAGCTGCAGGGGCTGGGCCAACATACCCCTGGGTCCAGGAATGAAGAGCAGGTACAGGAGCCTTACCGGAGCCCTTGGGGAGAGGTCTTTTGGCGGTGCAACAGCTATTGGCAGCATGCAGGCAGGCAAGACACAACACAGCTTCTGAGGGTGTTGATTACATGGTGTTTATTCGGGGGTCCCACACCAGGGGATAGCATGGCTCCCCCCGGGAGAGGGCAGGAGGCAAGAGGCCTTCACGCCAGAGTGAGCCGCCAGAGAGCGAGAGCGAGCCGAAAGCCTCGTGCTACCCCTTAGGAGACTTCCGGCGAGGGGGCCAATCCAAGGCTTGGACCAGTGGGATACTGATAGGGGAGGAGAGGAGGGGTTGGGTCATCAAGGATGAGGTGATGGACAGGCATTCCAATGACTGACAACTTAGAGGGGTTACTACAGAGTGAGCAGAATCATTTAAGAAAAACAAATCACCACAGAGTATGTTTCACAGAATGAGTGATTATCATTATCATTAGATAAGTACATACTTCTGTTGGATTTACATCATGGCTGTGTCTACTAGATAGTAGTAAATTCTGGCAAATTGTCCTGAAAAAATTCTGGCAAATTGTCCTGAAAGAAACAGAGCTCCCAGGGTCCCTGTGCTCTGGTACTTAGCAAGGGAGCTGTAAAGAGCAAAGCAAGTTTCTGTGCTTTTGGTTATCACAAAACCAAGGCAAATGTCCCCTACTTTAAAAAAAACTGTGAAGTCCACCAGGTGCATACATGCAGAAAAAGTGAGTGAGCATTTATTGAAATTTTTCACAAGTAGAAATTAAAGTTCGAGTGTGTTGTCATATTATTATGTATTGCATAGTGAAAAGGAACTGGTCTCAAAATATTCCTTTTTTATTTTTTATGATTGAAGTGTTGAAGCATAAAGAAATTCTGATAATATTCAGAGATTTTTTTTCTTGGAATCAGAGGTAATTCAATTCAACTATATTATGAATTAGAAATCATTGGCTTGGCATTTTTTATGATTGCTCAGAAGAAAAGAGAAATATTTAAAAAGTCAAAAAAATAACACATTGCAATTCAACAGGCATGAGATATTTGGTGTTTACCTTTGTTGTGAGAAAAACATTATCCTTCAACTGTGTGCACTGTGTAATCAGAAATCAAAAAAGCCTATTTATACAAAGGATTACCTCTTTTCTAGCAGCTCAGTACCAGTCATATCAGAGTTATGAGATTTATTATGGTATGTCCTTTGGTAATAGCAATATTCTCACTCTTAAGATATTTTGTTACGGAAACACCAGTGTAGTCATTTGGAAGCTGTCCAAAAGTAATATGGATTTTACAAAGAAAATGAAACGATGTACATATAATGCAGGAAAGCATGTAAGAACTGAGGTACTCTTGGGAAAATTGCACTATTAGCTTATGTCAGAAAATACTTGTCAGTTTAATCTGTTTGTGGGTATGCTGAAACAAAGAACAGCTGAACAGGATGGGCTTTGTCCCTCCTAGAGAGGAACTTAGGTACACAGTTAAACTCTCCTTTGGGAAAAGGCTGTGAGAGATGGCTTCTGCAAGAACATGAAAGGAGGCTGTGGCAAGGTGGGGGCTGGTCTCTTCTCCCAAATAACAAGTGATAGGCTAAGAGGAAATTATCTCAGGGGAGGTTTAGATCAGATATTAGGAGAAATTTCTTCACCAAGAAGAGCACTGGAACAGGCTGCCCAGGGAAGTGTTTGATTCATCATCCCTGGAGGGATTTCAAAGACCTGCATTTGTAGTGATTAGGGGCACAGTTTAGTGGTGAAGATAGCAGTGTTAGGTTCATGACTGAACCCAATGATCTTGGAGGTCATTTTCATCCTAAATGAATTTAAGGTGATTCTATGATTTAAAAAGCATAATACACATGTCTCTTTGAATCCATATAGCAAACACAGACAGAAAAACTTTCTTTCACTGGTACCTGAGTGTTCCCTGGCAATGACTTGCAACCCTCCGGTACAGTTGATCTGCAGTCTCTCAGTAGTTTGTAAGAGATACATTCTTCCTCTGGTAGTAGTATTCCAGTGTTTGATATAGTCACTGTACTCTATTTTGCTTTCATTTATGTTCTCATGGACATTTGTATCATGGAGTGACAAATGGTACGTGGTCATAAAAGCCTGAGAAAGTGACAAGCAGGAAAAAACTATTCTGATGTTCAATTTGTATATAAACTTGAATGCTTCTGATACAAAATATTAGTGTTAGATTCTGACTTCAGCAAAGAAATTCATGCATATAATAAATCTTTAAGCTATAAAAAAAGATTCATATTCTCAGGCCCCAGGTATTTTCAGTTGGAGTCAGAAGAAGAGAAGAACTATCAGCATGTTCTCTAGTGGCTGAAAAGTGAGAAAAAAGAGATTTTGAACAATAAGGCTAAAGATGTAATTTATAAAGTATAGATTCAGCCAGAAAGTGTTTTACTGGGATCAATATATTCAAAGAAGAATATATAAATTATAAGATTTAATCTTGTCTAATGCCTTTGTGGTAGTGGTGGTAATTATTTTCATGGGGATAAGGATTTTGGTTGAGTGTAGTCTAAACTACACAAAGGAGGAACTTAAAATAAGAAACAGACAAAGGGAAAGTGATTTTCTTTTCAGTATGTTGCAGGATAAATCTCTTCCAAATTATAAACTTATCATCTACTATTTTATTAAGAATCCTCCATTGGTCATTAGAAAAGCAGAGAGAAGTCCCAGAGTACCCAGACTCCTGCTGAAGCATGATAAAAAATAGCACTTAAGACATGACAAATACCTCTTCTCATCTGCTCTCCTGAGTATCAATCTATGTCTAAATGCACATATATATGTGTACATATGTACATATATGTGTGTGTATATATATAAAGTATATCCTAAGTAGAACAGAATGCACACTTTTTCAATTCCTGGTAGTTATCTGAAACACTGTTTCATTCTGTTCAAATGTTCAATCTGAAACACTGTTTCATTCTGTTCAATGTTCAGATAATTTTTTTAAAAAATATATTTGTGCAGGAGATTTTAAGAAGAGATGCTACCCTGTTCATGCATATTTGCAAGCATACAATAGATGTTCTGCCCTTTTAGTTCATCTTGTTAAAGTTGAAAATTAACTGCCTAGGGTATAAATTTGACAGACAGGTAAGTACATGAACTCACTTGTTGAGAATATGTGGTATGAACCACTTTAAATTTGCACTATGAGCCAAAATGGATTATGAGCCCATTATAGGACAGAGCCTTAGACTGTCAAGAATAAGTCTGGAAAGGAACAAAGAAAAGTAGGTTGTATAAGACACGAGGAAGGCTCTTCACAAGATGGGATGCTCCCTTCTTGGGAAAAAGAATTCTGCCCTGTTTTATCATCAGACTTCCAGTAAAAGTCTTAAAATAAGTATTAGTTTTCTTGTGTTTATTCTGACTGCTGTGCAATTAGTTTCTAATCAAGGCTAATTCTAAGAGAATTTCCATGTAAATATCTATTTTTTCTTTCGAATTCTTGAAAGAAATCAATCCTTGAAAATGATAACTATCAGATTGCTAACATCTGATAGCATGTGAGGTTTTCTCAGAAAAAAATAGTTGCAGTGTAAAACTGAAGGTTGGTTGGAGACTGTGTTGTGTGCCCCCACTCTGACTTTTTCTGACTTCCCCCTTCTGCAGAAAGAGGAGGAAAATGTAAGGACTGTGAATACACTCATGTACTGTGATCATGACAGTTTAATAGAATGGAAAAATCTGCACACACAAGAACAGAAAAAAAAGAGGAATTAATCCACTATTGCCCATCAGCAGGAAGATGTCCAGCCTAGGAAACTGGGCTCAGTATGCTGAATGGTTACTTGGGAAGACAGGTGCCATGACCACAGATGTCTACCCCTTCCATGTCCTTTCTCTGGGCTGTCATTGCTGAACATGATGTCATTTGTGATGGAAAGTCCTTCTGTTTGGGCCAGCTGTCTTGGCTATGTCACCTCCCAACCCTTTATCCACCCCCCACCCACTGACATTTGGGAGTGGCAAGTATGGAGAGACAGACTCAAGTGATAACTTTGGAAGATTTCTAAGATTCAGCTGCTTCTTTCTGAATCTTTTTCTTATTCTGTTACTGATATTCACCCTGATCAGATAATCAATATAGAATGTAATCTATGTAGTATGCTAATCTAGTACTATGTTGGACTTATCTATCATACCAGTAGGATGGAAAAACGTAAGTGATGTAAGTCAGAATAAATTTATGATGCATTTATTACTTTGCAGTCTAATAATATTGCCTATTCTAATAATGAATGCCTTGTTTGTCAGTCGTCTGCTCTAAATGCGGTTATAGGTTAGAAATTTTTTTCCCTGCTGTCAGAAAATATTTGTATAACACTGCAAAGTACATGCTGGCTTGTGAATCTCACAGCATCAGAATATCTGTGAACCTAAATGCAAATATTCCATTAAGATTTTTTTTTCATTATTTGAGGAGCCAAAAAATTCAATAGATTATTTAATAATGTTGTAAAATAAAATATTTCAGCCAAGAGTCATTTCCCTTGCACATTTCAATTGTTCTGAAATATTATTTTAGGGCCTCCAGTCTTTGTACATTCATTTCTGGAAAGTACTCAGAGATAATAATATGTACTATTTTGATACAAAATGTTAAAATGCATAAATGGATACAAAGTTTAGCTTTGTAAGGCTAGAAAATACTGAGGAGGAGTTAGAGAGGGACTCAAATCATCCTTTCACTGTATATTCTCATGCCTTAGAAAGTCAACCTGGAACAGAGACTGGACAGAGCTAGAGAATAAAGTAGGTATTTATTGAAAAGCCTCCAGGATCTACCTTGGGCA
>VZUI01047321.1:0-92569 GCA_013401135.1 Cettia cetti
TTTTTTTTTGGGGGGGGGAGGGGGGACAACAAATGCCACTTTTTATTAACAATTGACTAGTCAGCATGAAGATTATTATATCTAATTCTTAAAAATCATTTTATGGTCATTGGTTGTAAAACAATTGTTATTCCTACCAAAACTGTGACAAAATGCTAAAGAGTAGAAATTCATAAAATGCCATATAGTGAAATGGTAGAAACTAGTACAGCAAGCCATTTCTCTTTTGACAATAATATAGATTTAGAAATACTTCACTGAAGTCAGTAATCTGATTCAAATGAAAGGAGAATAAAGTTGCTATGCTACATAGACCTTATCTATGTAGTAATGTGGTGAATGACTAAACTCAAAAAAGTTTCAGAAGTTATCAGAAAGTAGATTTTATTGATCGTATTACACATATTGCATTCTTCTAAATGTCTCTATTTCTTTACTGGAGTCATCTTGCAAAAGCAATCTTTACAATCATATGTAAGCAAACCCAAATACATTCCAGCCTATGGGATCTAGAGAATTTTTTTATTTTTTTTTTTTTTTTTACCATGGTAAAGAGTGACTATGTAAGGCATCTTTCATAGTGAAAGCAACACTTGTAAAATGATTTCTTGAATCTCAACATTACTGAATACCACAATGATATTTTATGTTACATACCTCTTTTTAGCAACCAGAAAATAAAGAAATGAGTGCAGGTTTAACATTTTAGCTGAATATATCAGGACAAGCTACAGCAGCTGGATGGTAAAATAACATCCCATTTCATCTTAGGACTCTGGCAGCCTGGATACCCAACTGCAGAAGTTAGTGATCCAACAGCAGTTATTGAGGCAAATATCACCACATGATCCCAACCACAGGCCTAGGCTAATCTCATCCCTAGAGGATCTTGCTAGAACCACTGGAAATTTTGGTAAATACCTCTGTGAATTGCTCCCAGAGTGTTCCAAGTGCCTGAAGTATGCAGTAAGGACTTTTGGCTCTTGGCTAAGGGTAATAATTTTGCTCTTGATCATGTGTCAGGTAGGCCAGGAACATAAGTCAACTCAGTAGACAATTATAAGGGGTTACCTCCCAGTACACCATACCAGAATTTTGGTATGGCAATATAGATTTACTTGTAAAGTAAGATAAAATTGCATATAGGGATCTAATAGGGATCTAGTTTAAAAAATTTCAAATGTCCATCTGTGGAGTTCACTAAAAAGGCTGAGTTTTCTCTAATTACTTGCTCATTATGAAATATTTACCCAACTCTGATGAATAGTCATTGGTTGATAGAATTTAATCTTCAAAATACTAGAAACATTTTTATGTTGATGCAGCACAAATAACTGGAATGTGAGTTCCCTCACTTTAATATCTGTACATCTCAGGTCTAAATTGTTACTATAAAGTTGTTTTAAATTAAAACTTGGAAGTTCAAATTGAAAATTGTCTTGTATGTTGTAATCAGTTTTTGAAAAATGTAATCGTAGCACAAGATGCCATTTAAATAGTTATTTCCCATGGTGTAATTACCAGTGAAGAAGAATAGAGTAGCTGAACTACAGTGAGATCGAATTTACAGCTGCTAATGCAGCTCTACTTCAGAGTATACTGTTGGCTGAAAGGCGGATGTGAGATCTCCCAGGGTTACAGGTTTTAAGTCTCAAAGTCTCCAGTAGATTACTTCCTTCATAACCACACATTTCACAGAGCTCAGAGGCTTGACTTTAACACAGAAATAAGTATCCCTTGGAGAAGGCACCAGCACATGATATTCAAGAAATTTCAACATTAAAATCATAAGAATCAACATCTGTTCATAGAAAAATATTCCAAATTTTGTATAACTAAACATTTCCCATGTGAAAGGTATGTGTCACCTGCTTCTTATAGCTTTTAATAAAATTCCAAACCCAGACATATATGGAGAGAAGACTGAAGGAAATACAGTCATAATGAGCCATTAGTAGACATGACGAGAGACGTGTAGAGAGGTCTGTGCATCTCTGATTATCTCTGTATCTTCAGACTTGTCCTATCCATTAATAGCAGTATGTCTTAATCCTATTTCAAGGGTTCATTTTGATTTAACAACCTTATTGTTCCCTACACTTAAGATCACATGGGGATCTGTAAGGTGCTGAAAACAACATTGTCTATATTTTGTTCTGCAGTTCTGCTCTATTGACCAGGACCAGAGCAGCGTCAAGAAAAAATCCAGCACAGAGATATCCTTTCCCTTTTTGCTTACAAAGGAACATATACACCTTCCTAAAAAGCAGATTTTCTGTAAGCTTAGGGGAGAATACGTGTCAGACAAAAGCGCTGCAGCTGCTGAATATGTTTTTATATATATTTTAAGATTGTGGGTATATTGCAAGTAAATGATTTAACTACATTCAGCTGTCCTGTAAGTTGTTTGTAATTACTGATTTTGCTTTTCAGATGTGCATAATAAAGTTCTCATTGTAGCTCTTTCAAATGCAGCAGTAATGCTGACTCTTCAGTACTTGATAGTTCAATCACACAGAATATTTTCATATTCAAGTGAGAAAAAAAATAAAAAGAAAGAGGCAGCACAAGGTAATGCATAGTATTATTAGTGGCTCAAATTCATTTGCTTTGCAATGATAGTTACAGTCTTTGAAAAAATTTTATATTTTTAATCATATCTCTGGCAGTACTCACAGCTTTAATACTTCGGTTGGTCTATAAAATGTTTCTTTCATACACTGATAAATTTTCCTACATAGTCTAGACTGAAAGTTTCCTTTTAGTCAAAAATGATACCAAAATATATTGTCCTAAAGATGTAAAATGCTCAAACTGCATAAAAGCAAAGACAATTTTTCAAGTGTTGGGGTAAGTTAATTTGGCATACTCTCTGATCTCCAGTAATCACCCATTTGTACCACAGCTTATCACCATGATATTCAACTGGTTTTTTTCCATTTTCTCCTATAAGGCTTTTGTTTTTTTCTTGGTTTCCCATAGAATTAAAGCACATGCATACACGCCCTATATATGTCTAGCTGTTGATAGAAGAGCCAAACAAAATAATTTGTGGAGCCCTATAATTATAATTAGTGTACTAATACTTCCTTTCAAAAGATGTGTAAGCAGATAGGCTGACACAAAACAAATTGTGATTCTGCCAACACATTCTTCAGGAAATACGTGAAAACACGATTTTGTGAAGTAGCAAGAAATTTGGTAGAGCAAAAGATGAGTATTAAAGTGGTACTGAAAAACAGATAAGAAATTGCAGCTCTTCTACTCAAGCCGAGAAGAGGCCAGTAAGAAGAGTTCATCCTGAACAGTAAGACTAGCTTTGAAGAATTATTTAAACTTTTTTGAATTTTAACTTTCATTTCAATTAATTTCCTGACAAATGATTTGACTTTCAAAACATCTCTTTCCACTTCTTTTTTTGAAGATGAGTGGCTTCTGGTAGAAAAACTTCATCACTACCTCTTTCAAACTTCCCTTCCACTTCCTTGTCTTCTGCTCTTCAGATGTCAGTAGAAATGTTCATCTTACTTTGATTGGGAAAAAATTTTTCATTCTGTGTGATGAAAACAAACTGTTTCAAACTACAACTGGAATTTTATTTAAATAATCTCAGTACCTGTTCCACAAGTGAAAGCACTTTTCAATCTGCTTTAATTTGATGTGAGAATGTACACAGAATCTTAATCAATAAGGGGTTTTTTTGTGCTTATGAAAGAGACCAGATACACAGACAAATGTCTTTTGTTTACCTGCAGACCATGCAGCATTAAATTGAGTTTCAGGAGTTAATTTTAAGAGGACAGGAATTAAAATGGAAATTAAGGTAAATAAATGCCTTCAAAAGTACTTAATTTTCAAAGACTCTTCAAATTCTCTGCAAATACAAAGTAGCAATTATGAAGACTGCTTTGTGTATAAAAGGCAAAGCTTTATCTGTCTTCTCCAAGCAAGGTTTGCAATCAGATTTTTTGTACAATATGCCCTTTTCTTAAGAGAAAACTGGCTTTTCAACCAGTTGAATGCCCTGTATAAAGAAGTTGAATCCCCACTGTAGTGAAGTGTGAATGGTTGAATACAGGAGTATTTGAACAGCTATCTTCCCTTCAGTGCACTGTATGGTTTGATCTGTCAGTAAACATATTTTAGAGAGATAAAACACAATGCAAAACTAGGGCAGGGGTTTAATAAATTGAGCTCTAGTTGTTTAGGTTCTTGGCCTGCAAAAGTGTAGCCCGGAGACAAAGTGTCAATTTTTATGTTCCGATTCAACATCTTTGTCTAGTATCTGGCATGAGGGAGTTTCCTTTCTATTCTAATCTTCTCTGGGCAGAGTAACCAATTGAAGACTTGTTAGAACAGATCACTGTTCTGTTTATGGCTACTTCTGTCCGAGGACTGGTTTATATATTACACAGTAACTATTTATGGGGGAGATAAAACCAGATTGTGCATCCTCAATAGACAAACTGTGGTCCATCATAAGCCACTGCTCATCAGAGAAGCAGAAGTCAGCTGAATTAAGCTGTCCCTTTGAAACCCACACTGAGACTATCTAAACAACTATTAACACTTAACAACACTGAATCTTCACTTTAGTGCTGCTAGAACTTCATTCAGATTCAGTGAACCAGTATAATCACTACATAGAAGATAGACCTAATCTAAGAAGTGGCTGTAGACATGTCACTTTGACTGCTTTTCTTTCTCATGTAATGCACCCAGGTTCACATAATTCCATTAAAAAGTAGGATTTGTCTCACATTTAGTCACTTGCTCAAAAATTTAAGTATCCAGTTGTTCTCTTTAGCAAGAGATGACTCTGGAGAGCAAGTAGGTATCTGAAATAGTTAGGCTTTTTCACACCTCTGAGATTATTTTGTAGTTTGTTTTGGTTTTTTAAGGCCCAGAGGTGATTAAGAACCAAAGTGTTTAGCTTCACCTGTGTTGACCCTCTAGATATAAATGTTGACTGATGTAAATACTTTCAAAATCTATAGGGCTTTTCCTTTTTTTTCATAATTTTGTATCTTTTGTTCTCTCTTTTTACTCACATCAGTATTTTGATCTCACAGTGCTATTAGTTTGATTCTGCTATTGATTCTAGGTTTGACAACACTGGTCTGCTAAGAAAATCTTAGTAGTTCACTAGGGGGACTGAATGAATACTGGAATTCTCATTTAACTGCTTTTTCTGATAAATCATGAAACTTTATTTTTATTTGGAGAAACTTGTCTTTTTTTTTCCCACTATTAATGCAAGCCAAAATATATATCAACTGCCAGCCTCACATAAAATACTGAATTTTGTTCTAAATTATTCAACCTTTTAAAATCCTTTTTGGGGGGGGTGAAATTAGGGCTTTCACTAAGAAATGAAATATTAAACTGGTCAGGGTTTTTAAAAAGTTGTAAAAATCAATACATAACATGGCAATGTGTCTAGAAATTGTGTCATATTGACAAGAGAGTCATCAATGGAACTCAAATTTGGAATAGTTTCAACATGGTGGTATTTACTATTTGCTACAAAGAGGTCATTCAAACCCATGGCTGAGTTAGCATGTCCTGAAACATTACCATGGATCAGATGAACTGCCACAGTTTCATGTGAGCTGCCCATCTGTGGTAAATTCCACCAAGGCAATTAGAATGTGTTTAAACTGGGAAAATGACAAGCCTGAACCTATAAGTGGTGAGTGCCATAACCTGGTATGGAAGAGTTACATGCTATTATAACTGAGTCCTCAGGTTAGTTATTCCTGTGAATTGCAATACCAACAGTTTTTAAAAAGTCTGTTCCACTGCCTTTTCCTATTTAGTTAGAAGGGAGAAGGAACTTCTTACAATGAAGGCTAATGTACACGAATAATTTCTAAAAAAACAAGGAACAGCAGCTATTTAAAACAAATGAACATGTAACAAGCTTACAGCATTAGAACAGCAGGATACAGAAGAAAAAAATGCAAAAAACTAGCCACTTCAAAAAATTGTTTATTAGAGCACTCATCTCCACAGCAGGAAATAAGAAAAATACTGGAACAGCCACCTGAAAAATAATTTAATAAAAAAATGCATCACCAAAGATGTACAGAAAGAAAACAGTTTACCAAACAGCTTAAAATAAATTTATTCAACTATGTTCCAGCAGGATATACTATAAAATCTAAAATTTCCACTGTGTGAAATAAATAAATAAAATTATTTTCAAACAAGGGGGAAGAAAAAGTCCTTAAAAATAGTTTTATATAGCTTGCTTTGCATTAGTTGAGCATAAAACCACCTTTATTTGCCAGTGGCTTCACTTTTCTTCCCTGGCCTCATTCAACACCTATGTCCAATATTCATTTAAACAGAAGAACATGAGAGGCCCCTGCTACCTCAAGTTTAAATGTTGATAAACTCACCATCTTTAATAGCTGACCTTTTAAAATTAAAATATATCTTAAATTAAATTTCTTGCAAGCTTGTTTTGGAGAGAGTGATACAGCTGTTCTAAAATTTCTTCTCCAGTGAAGTTAGGATTTTCACTGTGAATCTGTTGTCCTTTATGGCATGTCTCAGTTATATTTGTGTGAGGGTGGTGCCCAAAGTTGCATGGAAGCAAAGTATCCTTAAAGAAGCCAAGAATTGCCTAATGACCAAGAAGGAGCATGACAGCGTCTCACCCTAGTACAATGTTGTCTCATTTCACTGGCCCCAGTGGGGCTGGTTCTGATACACCATGGTAGAAGTGCAGAACAGTCATTCCAAGTTACCAGCTTGATTTTGTCATCTACTGTGTAAGCTCAGATATACTTGTTACCCCATAGAACATGATTACTCGTTTTTACAAATCAATAATTATCAATCAGCATTGCTGCACTAAGGTGGAGCATTCAGGATCTTTATGCCAGGTCATTGCCTCATGTGCAAGTAAACTGAACCTCTTATGCTCTACATCTTTCACTAGGATTTTGTTCCACCTATGTGAGCTAGGTTTGTCAACCCAGGGAACTTCTTTAATATCTAGATAGCCCAAAACTCCCCCTGTGTTTAGGAACAGGTTTGGAGTAACAAAGAACACAGTGATTCTGCTGTGTTTCAGCAGACCTAGACTGGCTACATGCTTTATCCATGCATTTTCCAAGCCTTGAAAAGCCACCATGCCTACTAAGCAAAGAGAATGCACCATGCCTACTTTTGTTACGCAAAAAATCAGATTCCGTTACTCCTCCCAGCAACAGTCACCTCTATTCCAACATGCCAGACTTTCCGTGGTAGTAAAAACCCCTTCTCTCAGACATGTTACTATAACATTTATTCTATTTGTCCCTGCCCTTCCCCACTGAGACCAGGAGAAGTCAGGCCCTGGACTCTCCTTCTTGATGTAGGTGAAATAATCACACTGATAAGAAGCTCTGATCGGTTTGTATGAAGACAAAAAGACAGGAAAAAAATGACATGAAAAGTATGTATGGTCTTAGCAATAATGACGAGTTGAGAATTGAGCCATCTAAATAACATTACTATAAAACCAGGGAAGATAAACTCACATTATATACAGAGTAAATACCTCCATAAATGTAAATAGATGTGTGTGTATAAATATAGAGAACAAAGGAGATAAGAAAAAGATGAACATCGACGAAAGCCTACTGTGTGAAAATGTGGTTATTATACATCCATGACATTAAAACATTTCCCTACTTTTAGGAAAAGCTAAAATAAATGCAGAGAGCCTGTTAAGAATTGATTCTGCATACAAGTCAAGCAAAGTTACTATTTGCATGAATAAAGGCTTCAGGATCAGGCATACTCCTCATTTATTCCTTAGCCTGTTGGATGATTCAATAACTAAAACTGCAAGGTAAAAATGTGTATAAAATTTAACCTATAGAGATGTTGCTGATCACTTTATCAAAAGAAGAGGATTGTGCTGTTGGATTATGTTAAATCAAACTTCAATCTCTGTGATGTTAAAAATCAGCACCAGAAATAAAGTTCATCTGCAGCAAAGCTGGTGTTGCTGCTCAGGAAATTATTTGTCAGTGGCAGTGATGATTATAGCCAAGGAAATATTTTCCAACAAATTATTTATTCAGTGAATGTTACCAATTTTTTCTGTCCATGATTTGTCTGAGATCACACAGCAATTCCCTCAGTGTTATTCTTAATTCAGAATTGTTTGGGATGTCATCACCGAGTGCATTGTGATCTGAAAGACATTCATAAACAGCTATTCAGGTTACAAACTGGCCTGAAGCCTGTGATTATCTCCAGGATTTTCTCAGGTAACAGGTGTCTCAGCTGAGCCTTTTCTCATTGACTTCCCACTAAGCTTTGTAGAACATCTTGAAGAAAAAGTTTGTGACCTCATTTTAAAATAAAAGCCTCACTAAAAATGCATTTCCAGCTCCAAAAGAGAGGCTTAACATAAGTTATAGGGGAAAAGCTTAAAATATTTTCTTGACCAATTTCTACTTGACCAGTTTTCTTGACCAATTTCTACTTGAAATCCAGTCACTTGGAGGCTGTGGAGATAGCAAGTAACCACATCCATACAGTACTTTCCCCCTGGTATTTCCTAATTCACCTGTACGGTGGCAAGAAAAGAAAGATGGGACGTTGAGATTATCAGGTGGTCTCAAATACCATGAACAAAAAGGAACAATCTTTAAGATGTATATTGCCTCCCAAGTCTTCTTTTCCAGCAGCCTTCCCTCTCCTTTTCCTTCTTCATCAACCTGCTGTGTATAAATAGTAACGTTCAATATTCAATAGTAATACTCAGGAAATAGAAATTTCAAGCTCACAGGGTGACTTAAAACTCTTACACTTTTTCTGCTTTCAAATACTTTGTATCTACATGCAAAGATCCGTAGTGACACAGAACAGTTAATAGCAAATTAGCAAAATAGCAAAAATAGCAAAAACTTCAAATGAGCAAATCCTTGTAGATTCATTTTAACAACCAGTTAAAATGTACACTCAGTATAGTAATGTTTACTAAGGATACCAGGGATTCATAAATTGATGCAAAAAAAGGTGTTCTCATTTCTTCATCAACTTTCTACTCACCAGTCTACTACTTATCTGCTTACTCTACTATTGCAAGAGATTTCTAGCTGGCTAGTAAAGAAAATTCTCATGGGATTTCACGTTCATAAAGTAGTAAGATCTGAGCCATCAACATAAGGAAAATTTCATAGTGTTTCAGGTATAAAACCTTTCATTTAGAATATTTCATATATCAGTGACAAAAATGGATATACCATTTAGCTGTGTTGTGTACCTTGGCTGTGCACTACCAAATACTCTTTTTCCCATAATTGTTTTGGAAAAGGAAAATATGATGGTTTTTAATAGGATTATAATAGGTTCTTATTGGTTTTGATTTTTTTTTAATAACAACAATCAGGGGATATTATTGTTCTCCTATTATAGGAAAATTCTTTTTTGGTTGTATTAAAAATCATTCATCTAAGGAGTTTAATAACATTCCTAGATAAAGAAGTTTTTATATTAATATGTGTATTTTATGCCACTTCAGCTGTAGTTCTATCTTTAATTTCATATAAGCTATTTGGAGTTGATTAACTACTATATAATCTCTGCCTGCCAAACACATGAAAAGTTGGTGTATTTTTAATCATCTATATTCAGGGCTGGAAATTAATTTTACTTTGATTTTTTTAAAACATCTCCTGATTAAAACTTAAGCAGTCAAATATCTCAGGCATTTAACTTCAATGTTGTGTCCTCCTCTATCAGAACAAAATTGGGCATTTTCCTATACACAATGGAGGAAAAAAAGCAATTACTATCAATCAGTGACTAAGCAACAGATTGGAGTATTTAGAAAGACTCATTCATACACAGATTTGCAGCAGTGTTCAGCGCTTCTGATTAGATTCCATAGATTTTAAATTGTAGCTAATTAGGCTGTCATAGGTTCATTAATGGCTCTACTGATTCAGCACTCCCTCACCTGCATGCATATTAAAGCTCATTAGCTCCCTTGTCTAAAATACCACCTGCATTAATTGCTGTTGATGTGCTAGGACTCTTCAGAAGGCTCTTCTGACAACTAGTCTACCTGCTTGTAATACCCACTGCCCCCAGAGCTCTTCAGGACAGCTAGCACATAAAGTTCATAGTGTTTCACACATTGTAATGCTGCAGCTGTTGTCAGGGCAGTCAAGCCTGTTTTCTGCTTAACAGCAGGAAATAAATAATTAGCAATGCCTGTACTGTAATGCTTATCACAGGACCAGTTTATTGGCTCTGGAATCTCACTATGTAACCTGCCTAACAATATCATGTACTGATGGAATACTGTGGGAGATTCAAAGATATAAATAATGTATTATGACCAAGAAGACTAGCTGACCTCAAGTTTGACTGTGTCTGATCTTCTGTGACCTCTTTAGATTAAATATTTGTGAATTGTCTGTGGCAAATCCAGTGGGCCAGGCCTGAGACACAGTTCTTGCTAATCCTTTAGTCATTTTTTGTATATTGGTGTCCTCATAGGTATATGAGATAGAGTAGGTACCACAGGGGCTTCATTTGGAGCAATAAAGCATGGCTGTACCTGACTGGAAAATTGCTCTAAGAAACAGTTTTCCCTGGCTCCTGATTTCCAAGCAGTTACAATCACAGATGGACCAGTAAGCTAATATGTATCATAAATGAAAAACACTTATTAGGATTACAGACAGCTACTTGCTTTGCTGAAAGGCTGTTAAATTGCAGACAATGTCTTGCCATGTCATGGAGAGTTCTGGGATAGGCAATGGTAACCTTTCATAGAAGGTGTCCCCAAATGTAGTTTTAGATTTATATTAATCATGCTTAGGAAGCTTTGGCTTTTTTTCTACCAATAGTTACATATGGCTTATTTCAATGTAGTTTTCATATTCATAGTTGTATTTTCATACATACATTTCATGTATGATTATATTATCAAGCTTCCAAAGTTTGTTTTTTCTCACTTCATGGTATAAAAATAATTAACAATATTTTAAATAAATGTAATTTATTATGCTGATTTTATAATAATTAATTTTTATTATTACTTCATTTAAATTTCATTAAAATATTATTTTATAAATTATTGAAACAATAATAATTCTTTACATTTTCTTTATTAGTTCATTTATGTGCACATATATATGTAGGCATAAAATAACACCTATATCCTTCTAGACCTTTGTATCTACTACAGAAGCAGAAAATTCACAAAGTTTTACTTTGCTTTTGTTTACTGTAGAAGTATTTTGGGGGGTGAGAATGAACCATCCTGGTTCAAAAATTTCCTATTTTTTTCCTAATTTTGAATGAGATATTTGGAAGAAGGAAAACTAAAAGTGAAAAAATCCTCTCTGTTTCACATCCATTATTGCAAACTTAACCATATACAAGGTGACATTTCAAATTTAATTCTTTGATGTTGAAAACACTTTATGGACTAGTGCAGTAAATCTAAATTCTGTTTTGGTAGAAGTAACTGTCAATATATTGGCTTAAATTATTAGTGATTCCTCACATAGATATAGAAACTATTAGGACTTTAAAATTACTGTTTGAAGCTCTGACACTGAATTCTTTCTTATCAGTCCTTAAAAAAATTAAAAAATATTAATTATCAATTAAAAAACATTATTTGAATAAATTGTCTGTTCCCTGGAGTGGTTGGAAGACACAGAACAGTTAGACCTTTTACAGTTGTGTTCCTCTGCTCTTTTTACCGGACACATTCTAGCGTTTGATGACGCACATCACAGTTGCTGTTGTGGACGATTTTATATCCTGTTACTTTTTCTTTCCTTTACTATCATAAAAGAAAGAAGGAACAAAATGTTATGCTGTTTAGTTCAACCTTCTTTAGTCCACCTGAGTACAAGTCTCGAGTGAGAGTGAGTACAAAAAAACCCAAGTCCATATTGTCAGTATAATTTTGTTATGATCAAAGGCAGCATCCGTAGTTATAATAGCAGTGTCACCATGGTGAGAAATGAATACTTCAGAAAATGTCCCAGCCCATCAGGGGTTAGTGTAATGGGAATCTAGATAGGCAAGTTAAGGTTTAGGGATAATACTAAGCCATTCACTGAATTTTGATCAATACTTTGATCTTGCAAGTCTGAATGCCACTCTGAAAAAAAAAAAAAAAAAAAAAGAAAAAAAGAAAAAAGAAGAAACCACTGTATCAACAGCAGGTGGCTTTAAAATACCTTGCATGTGCACTGAGTCACAGACAGATGGAACCAGCAGAGCAAACCCACCAATGGTGTTCCAGAGTAATTTTGGCAATGTCCAAATATAATCCCTTCTTCCCACCTGTGTAACTGCAGACAGATGTCAGCAGACTTGGGGTAAGAAAATGAGAGCTCAGTTCCCCACTTCTTCCCACCTCATTCATTCTTTCCAGTTCTGCAGAGCTCCAAGGTGTGACAGGAGGGGCTAATACTACAGAACTTCATGTGAAGCAGAGTCGAATTCTTGTCAAAGTGGTGGCTAGCGAGAAAATTACTCCTTAGTCTGTATTTTCCTCCAAATTTTATTCCCTTTCTTTTCTATCTTCTATTAATTAAATGCACTTGTGGAAAACAAAAATATTGGCTCTTCATTTTTCAACTTTTATTTAGAGCCTAGCTGCATTCCAGGGGTAATCTTATTTACTAATTTATTTGGATTATATTCTTCACTTTATACTGGCACAGAGAAGGCTTTTTTCAAATGTGGTTATGATCATGAATCAGTTCCAGTGCGTATGGAGAAGTCATTAATTCTCAGGTACTTTTCCATTAAGAGTTCATTATTCCATGGGATGTTATAACACATAACCAAGTAATGACAACTGACAACAATTTGCACCTTTACTGTCAGCCTCAGCTGAGTGACTGCACCAGAGAGACCAATGCATTTCCTTATCCTTAGATGTGGGAATTGGGACACAGCAGTTAGCAACGTGAGGATAGCTGCTGCTTTTTACCAGTCAATGAAGAGAATTTTTTTGACAGTCTAGTGTTTTCAGAATATATTTCTCTAAGAGTTTTTGAAGTATATAAACCACTCAAACCCCTCTATTTCTTCTATCTCTAGTGCTGTGTAGAGTTTTTGGTATTTCCCAGAAGTGCTGTCTGAGAAGATCTGTTGCATCACAATAGACTTCCCATGGGGGAAATACACAGGTGCTTCCAGCACTGCACTGAGAATAACAAAACATATATTTTGTAAGCATATACAGGATCAAATTGTCACCCAATTCTATACCAGAAGACATGTTGTTGGAAAGAATGTATTTCTTAGCCCACGAACAGATTACCATGCACTATCCCAAGCAAAGGCTTTTATGTACCAATCACAGAAGTATTTATCTATGCTGAACAATAGGATTATTTTCTTCTATTCACCTCCACATACACACAAGCATCCTTTTATTTTGAAAAGATACAGTTTGAAGGAGGACTGTTTGAGGATCAAAAATTATTTTTCTCCAAACATTTGCCTTTGAGCTCTCCAAAAAAAAAGTGCTGTGTGAAAGAAAAATCACAGGCACTCCTGGCAGGGAGGATGTAGCTATTCCTGACACTTTTTCCTATCAAGTTCATACTAAAATCTCTCCTTTAACTTGGGATTAGTTATAACAGCCTGCTCACCAGGGCAAGATAAGAGCCACTGGCTGCCAGCCAGGAAGCACCATGGCCACCTGCCAGCTGCCTGGCCACTGTCAGAGAGCAGCTCTGTGGGGACGGTGTGCAGGCACACACGACCTGCACCGATGCTTTTGACATGTCCCTGGTCATGCAACTTTCTGCGGGCCCCAACTGCAGGCTCATTTGCACCAGGCAGCTCAGCCCCAGACACTGACACTAGGAAACCTTATCATTGTTCGTTAATGTCAGTGGGAGCTGGCTTTGGATAAGACCTGCAAATTTTGCAGTCTGTTGGAGATGAGCAATTCTCTCCTTCATTTTTCTTGGCGTAGGAAGAGAATACAGGGGTCCATCATTTTTGTCTCTTTTATTTAGTGACCTGTTCGGCCACAATATCTAAAACAATAGACTAATATCTTCTACAATCAGGTATGAAGATAAAAAACAGTTTTGATGCACATTAAATTTCTATATTTGCTTTAAATAAACTAGAAATGCCCCTACTTATCTTTTCTTGAAATGTTTTGTCCATTTATCTTTGAAACTGCAATGTTAGCAGGAAAAAAATCCTCTCAAATTTTGCTGCAGTGTCTTTTATTTTTCTTACACAAAAGGTAGTGCACAGTGCCTTTGAGACCTTAAAGAAACCTGACTAACAGGACAGGCCTTTGAAGTTTAAAAAACATGTGTAATCTACTTTTACTTAGTCTAACAGAAGAACCATATTTACCATGCTCAGGTCATTATGTATTTTAGGTTTTGTTCTGAGTACAAGGTGTATGATAGTCTGGAGATTATCAATTTGGGATACATTTGAAATTTGACTTTGATCTCCTTAAAGCTATCAATCTCAGCTTTGGAAGGAACAAAGAGATAAGAGAAACTAGTAACCTAATTTGCATCTGATACCTCTGGAAAAAAAAAAAAAAAAAAAAAAGCAGAGAAAACAGACTAAATAACTAGAAAGCCAAAAGTCTTGCTCTGTGCACTGCAGGGTCTTAGTAAAATTGCTTGTTTTATAGCTAGAGAGACACCAACAGACTGTAGTGAGATAAAACCCAGCAACTCAATTATAGCCATGGGCAGCCTTATTCTTTATATGGCTCATAAAACTAGGATTTGTTTTTAATGATGAACTAGAACCTGTGTCTTCTGCAAGATACAAGCCAGAAGCCACACAATAGGGGCATTTATTTAGACTTCAGAAAGAAGCCTGATAAAAAAACTGGATGATAATTATAAAAGGGAATACAGGAATAGCACTGTGTTAAAAGCTCAGCTTGAAAGTGCATTTTGATGATTTTTCTTTTGAATCAATTTCATCCACTCTCTTATCACATCACACCACATCTTCACCAATGATTCAATACCAACATACAAATGCTGCATGTCTCTCTTCCCATTATCTAGGTGAATGAAGTGCCCTACCAGAATGGGTCAGGAAAGCCATTGCCCTTTCCTTTTGTAATTGTTTCCTGAAAAAAACACTTTTCTTCTGTTGTCTGCAAGGAAATGACCAGGTCAACACGCACTTCTTCAACCTTGTAAACTCCAACATAAAAAAATAACAGTGTGTACATTGAAAAAAAAAAGCCAAATGCCTAGCACAGCTGAATGCTTTACTACACACAATTCTCCCCTAATAAATGCATTTGAAGGTATTTGAAGGAGATGCTAGCAGTGTCATTTAATGCAAAAGGGTGCATAACTTTCCCTGTATGGCACTCAGAGTCTTCAAATGGCTGAAAGAGTACAAGACACTGCACACAGTTGAGAGGATGAAGAGCTCTGGGGATTGTGTGTGAGTGGATACACAGCACCAGTTCCCCAGCCAGCTTACAAACCTACAGGGAGGGATGGCTGCAGCAGAGCTAAACCCTGGGATGATCTGGCCTCTCCATCCACTCCAGCCACTTCCTACTGCACCTAGAGATCCTGTATATCCTGTAGTTCACACTCTGCAAATTCACTGTCAAGCCCTTCAGGCAAACAGTAAGAGCCTTCCTGTCACTCTGTATGAAAATACCAGCAGCCAGGAGTGATAGCTGTCTGTGTCTTAGCCTCTGATGATTCCAGCCAGTGATCAGAACAGAACAGGCTCTTGTTGACCTCATTTAATTATCTCCTAAGGGAATTGCTTCTGGATCAGTGGGCATGAATTGGGGGACATACAGACGCCAACTGAACCCCTGTTTTTGCACCTATTGCTAATTGCAAAACTCTCACTGATGGAAATGGGGGAAGGAGGGGGCAGGGGGCAAATTTCATCAATTTAAACTAGAAATGGAAATCTCTGTAGAAAAATGAGAAAGGGTCACGTAGAGTTAAAGGAAGGACATTTGACTGTCAAGATAAGTCAAATAACTTGTAGTATACAACAAGATCTGTTCATTTAGCAGAGGCAATATATCTTGCTTAATTTCTAAACAGCTTTCTGGAATGTGTGCGTGTGTGTGTGTGTGTGTGTGTGTGTATGTGTGTGTATATGTGTGTGTGTGTGTTGGGGCTGGAGGGGGCCTGAGGGGATTCACTGGAAGGAGTGTGTGTTCTTTTGTTTCACTCATGATAGTCTGTAGGTTATTTAAATTGGATAAGGAACGTTCACTTTTTTGTTTAATATTAATACCCTCAAATTCTGATTAGAGCCAACAGGAATTTTAATGATATTCGGTCTGTATCAGATGATACAAATAACGTGCTAGTTTTAGTGCACATTCTTTTACTTTGTGTTTCAAGCATTCCTTTATTATCCCTCTGTCTTATGGCAGTTTATCTTTTTCTCCTCCCTTCTGTGAAATATTTAGTGAATAAAGTTCTTATTTCAAACTGTTCTTCAACAACAAGACCTAAATACTCATAGTGGTGTTTGAAAGCTGTGTAAGCTGCTGTCTGAAACAAGGATATCTAGGGTGTAATGCACTGAAATACGAGACCTCTCTGTGGATGTGCAATTCTATTTCTTTATTTTTATATACATATTTCCTAAATTTAAAATTAACTCTATCTGGCAGTCTTTCATTAAATTTTTATATATTATCTTAAGATTTCCATTTATGGAATTGATCATTGAGAATAATTTTCTTCTTTTCAAATCATATAAATCAAGAGCACTTTTGAAAACATCTGAAACACTTTTACACCTTGGTAGTTTAACCACTTTTTAACTTATCTTGTCATTTCTGGTGCCATTTAAAACTGGGTGCAAAATAGCATCATATTGACAAAATTTTGTTAGACTACTTTGAATAACAAGACTAACTACAGGATATTAAGTGTTCTTTCATTTCTGATTAGTGCTGACGATCATTTCATCAGTATATTTCAGTTGTTGACATAAGGTATGATGTTTTAATACTTTGTTACAAAATTCCTCATTTTTGGTTTGAATAAACTTCAACAGATCTGTACTCTAGTTTCACCCTAATAGATTTTTCTTTCTGAATTGTTTCTAATGAATTATATAGAACAAATTCAATAAAAAAAAAGTTGTGATTAGTAAAACAGATCCATGGGTAGTTTTCACTACAATCAATGAAGCGTTTCTGTCAACTCTGTATTGCAATTCCAGTGTTAGATTTCAGTGAACCAGAAAGCATGACAGTGAAATATGTGATTACTTTAAAGAAAATAACTACTAAGGAAATGAAGAAGAATAGAGGAAACAGACTGAGAAAATAATTCCTAAACAAAGATATCATTCATTGGAGGCCTGATTCAAAGTCCCTAAAAGACTATGAAAAGCCCTATAATACCACATAAACTGGCTTCACATAATTATTTGGTTTTGTCTCAAAGATACAAAAAATTGAAGCACAGTGAATATCTCTCTTTTCCTGGTTTACAGACAACATTTTTATTTTTTTACTTGGCCTGGAAGCCTTATCTAAGAGCTACAGTATTATAGATTATAAGAGAATAAGACCTGACAATTGTTGACAAACAAAAACAGTGAACTACTGATCTCCTTCCTGAGTAGAATAAATAGAAGGTTGCTTCCTTTGATGACCAGAGTACTTGGTTCTCATTAGTTTATGCATCTTTCCTGACCTTTTTTATCCTTATGCCTTCTTTTCTAGCACACTTGTCTGCTCAAGCTTCAATATACCAGACCTGAACAAGTCTAGCAGGCAGCCTTTAAGTTTCAACAGACATGGAAAGAAGATAATGCACTGCAGCAGAAAGTTAGATAAGCTTTACTCATATCCCCTGAAATAAAACGCATTATGAGCCATAAGGACTAAAATGTGCAGACCAGACCATCCCCTCAAAATGGAAACATGCATTTCCACTAGGAACTAAATAGTATCTTCCAAGGAAACTCTTGCTCCCCCAGTTCTTGTGTCAAGGATGATAAAATACATCACACAGATTTATTGAGACTAGCTCTGTGCTTGTGGAAAGGAAAGGAAAAGGACACAAAAAAGTGTCATGCCTCTCTGCACTTGCCTTGCTGCAGCATTCCCATACTGAGTAGGTGTTAAGATTGAGAAGACTGCTGGAAGCAAATCCTGGCATTAATTAGCCTAATCAGACCGGGTCAGGAAAAGAAGAGAGTTATGATCACATAACCTGACATCTTCTGGTAAGAGATTCAAGCCCTTTGTAGTCTTTGCAGTTGTCTGGAAATCTGCTGAAAATATTGTTTAGCTCTTACTAAAGATTTAACATGAACCAGACATGAGATGTTATGATAATACTACTTGTCTAGACATACTGCACAGATTCAACAAGAGAAAGCCCTGAAAATTCAGCAAGTGTGGTGAAGTTTCTGAAAAAGTATCAGTTCAGTTTTGTTTTCTTTTCTCTATACTTGGCATTTTATGGAGCTGTGTACATATAGGGAGTTATGTTGCAAACCTGAAAAATACAAATCAAATAACATTTTGAAAACCCATCATAAAATATTAGTTTCTATTGTACTCATAAAACTAATTATTACAAAACTAATTCTCAACATTCACCAAAGCTAAATTAACTTTAATAACAGTTACATTTAATTAGTAAAATACAGTTATGATTCATCATTTTTGAAAATGCTGGGCACCAAATTTCTATCCCCCAAAAAAGTTGGAGATTATATAGTAGGAAGATATTTGCTATAAATGATGTTTAAAAATAGTTTTCACATGGAACTACAGGCTCAGAAACAATCTTTCATTCCTTATATAAGATACATTAAAAAAGTAAGAGTAACAATGACGGAGAAAGAAAGGAAAAAAGTTGAAGTGCAATCACAAAAAAATTAGGCAGATTGCAGGGAAGTTTATCAATGTCATTTGAAATAATTTTTTCCTCCTTTGAAGTCAGCAGTCTTGAGATGTTATCATGTACTGATTGTGAAATCTTATGTGATCATATTCTGATTAGTTCTTCCACTCCCCACAGATCATTGCTTGCATAACACTGTAAACTTTTCTGGGTTGATTCAGCAAATTATATACAGAATTAAATTATAATGCAGAATAATTTGTACTCTCTATCTTTCAGGATAATCGCTTGTGAGACTGATCAATCTTATGAAAACAATCGCTTTTGTCTTAAGTGAAGTGGTTTTGTAGCTAAACAGAGAAAATTCAATCCACAGAGTATACACACAGCAGCTTTTACCAGCGTTGAAACCAGTGACTCTGTTGTTGTTTTTTTTTTTTTTTTGAAAGTGCAATTTTGTACTATTTCATCTCAATACAATCTTCCACTGTCCTGAGATGGTCTGTCCATGTCTCACATAGCACTTGTAATCTGACCACTGCAAAGTTATGTTGTAAAAGAAGCCATATCAGGATATTGCGAGAAAGATTCACTTTCACATTCATAAAAATCACTATTATATTCATTATTAAAGCTTAAGGTGTAAAAGTACATAAAGACTGCAGTGATGATGAGTCTCTTATGCCATATATGCATGAACACCCAACAAAGTTCAGAAAACTTCTTCCAGATTTCACTGCAGTCATCATCGGAGATAAAACCACCACTACATGACATTTCAAAAAACTCATAATCTTCAAGAGAAGCTGGATCAGAAAATCTCAGCATTATGACACTGTGGAGCATGCAAAGTGGAGGTTGTTTCTTCTAAGGTTTTTGGCTAATTTAATTTTCAAAAACTATAGGAATATGTTTCTGATGAAGATGCAGCACTTCAATGAGTATGCAAACTGTACTTTTACATCTTTGTGGTTCATCTATCATCACACAACATCTGACAACTTGATAAATCATCATTTATTTCTAACTTAGTTTATGCACAATTTTTCTGCAATGTAGCTGATTATACTTGTTACGGATCCTAAATTTAAAAGGTTTGCAAAAAAGTAGATCCTTGTCTACAGTTCAAGTCAAAGAAGATAGTAGTAATGGAACATTTGTAGCATTTCACCTCAAAACCAGCAATTCAACTTGGGATCAAATCAGAAGAAACTGAAGTTATAACTATACAGAGGTTTGATCATCTCCACAAAGTGAATTTATTGTCTCCATTCAGTTCCCAGTGTGCATGCCAAAAAAACCTCAAACCACATGCACCTTTCCCACCCAATTACATGATTTCAGTGAAAGGATATACCTTTTATAGGCATAAGCATTTGTGGAAGTCAG
This sequence comes from Cettia cetti, assembly GCA_013401135.1. Taxonomy (NCBI): domain Eukaryota; kingdom Metazoa; phylum Chordata; class Aves; order Passeriformes; family Sylviidae; genus Cettia; species Cettia cetti. Next base: position 20,238 of record VZUI01047321.1, read on the forward strand.
AACAAGTGTAATAAAGAAAAACTGAAAGCATTTTATTTCCCCTTAAAATTTGCAGACAACATAATCTATACATTTAGTTTATATTGCATTCCATGTTTTATTTTGGGGTATGTTAATAATCATAGCAATCACTGTATCTAAAATCCTAGGTGTGCATGACCCCTGCTATCAAGGAGCAGTAATCACAGGATCACAGGAGTGTTAGTGTTGGAAAGGACCTCCAGAGATCACCCAGTCCAACCCCCTGCCAAGGCAGGGTCACCTGGAGTAGGTGACACAGGAATGTGTCCAGGTGGGTTTTGAATGTCCCCAGAGAGAGAGTCTGGGCAGCCTGTTCCAGACCTCTGCCACCCTCAGTGTAAGGAAGTTCTTTGTGTTGAAGTGGATCTTCTTGTGGTTTAGTTTATGGCCATTACTCCTTGTCCTGTCACTGGGCATCACTGAAAGAGTGTGTCCCCACCCTCTGGGCACATGACTTTGAGATATTTATACGCATTAATGAGATTCCCTTTCACTCTTCTCCAGACTAAATAGGTCCAGCTCCCAGTCTCTCCTCATGGAGAGAGATCCCCCAGACTTCAGAAATTTTATGAGAGATGATTTTATGTAAGAGCACAGCAATTAAAACCAACACATCAGTGATTGAAGGTCTACAAGGATAAAACTGATATCATACTCATGTAAAAATAATGTGTGGGTGTGTCCAAAACATTGATGTATTGCAAAGGAATGAATTTTAAGGCATCATAAAACCCCACTTTCTGCTTGATTCAGCCAATGATAGTTGGCTGATTTTCTATAAGAATCAGAAAAGAAATAAAACTTTCACAAGAAAACAAGAACATCTCTTTATTCAGGGAAGGCATGCCATGATTATTTACGCAAAGGAAAATTCCACTAGTATAAAACTAGAGAGACAAGAGTTATGCTGCATATCGCAACGAAAACTGAAGGAAATCTGTTACATGCTCAAGGCTATAGGGAAAAGTTGATCTGAACAGTAAGATTTTATGCATGGAAGAAAAATAAGTTTCAGTGAAAGCAGGAACAGATTAGTAAGAGATAGTGCTGTTGGGTTGGATGGACATTTTTCATGATGTCATAGAAGCAAAAGTAAAACAGAAGCAGAAAAAGTATGGGTATTAACCAAAAATAACTGAGGGTCTGTCACTCTATCATTCTTAAAGTATTTGCACATGAGGCAAAAACTTATGCACAAAATATGTTATGCTGGAATTCCCAAGCATATGCCATATCATCTTTTCATAATACTGCTCTGGTTTAGCAGGGTGGAGAGGATAATTTGCAATGCTCACAGAGAGTAAAGGTTCATTTCACAATGGAGACTATATTGAAACAACAGCAAATAGGTATCTAATAATTTGGATGTACTTTGAAACACACATTGTGACTTGTTTTTAAACATCACTTTCATAAAAGTCAATACATTTCAGAAATTGCCCATAGTCCAGAAGCAGTATATGTTTCCATTCCACCAATCTAGCATAATCACTGCTATAATACGTATTCCCAAAATAATTCTCCTTCCATAACTCCCGTTTCCTCTAAATATTAAAACAAGTAGCAACTCCTAGTCTCTACCTGCAGAGAAGGATGTGTTTTGAAGGATGATAGCTCTCTTAGGCAAAGGGAAAAGAATAAAGAGGAAGCTGCAAGTGAGCTGACAGCATCAAGCGAGTACATGATGCTTGATCAATGCTTGCCTTTGTCAGAGACATCCTTTAGGGAAATTTTCCATTGCAGATGTCATACACTAAATGAAGTGGAACAGAATTAATACAGAACCTGCAAGATTAACAGTAAAATTTTCAGGCTTACATTTCTTTGTTGCTTTTCTTCTGTAACTATGTTTTAAATTGTCTAAATTTGGGAATGAATTGATATACCCTAGATGTAAGCATTCCTTATTTGATTTATTTATGATCTTATTATATCAAACACACATTACTACATTGATTTGATTTTAATTGAAAAATAGCCCAACAAACTTGTCATGTATTCATTTAGAACATTGATACCAATGTATAATAAAAAATGTTGAAATGTTTTTCCTACCAACTAGAAAGGCAGCAAGACAAACTTGTTTTACTCCTTCTGTGGTTTTTTGGGGGTTTTTTGACCCAATACAGATGGGGGAGAGTGGAGAGAACAGTGATGGAGAAACACTACAAATTTTGTGTTAAGGAAAATGAATTATGTTGGGGATTTTTACAGCTATCCTCAGGCCAAAAACAGAAATAAGACATCCTTCTGATAAAATGTCATAGAAATTAAACAGGTCGATCAATATAAGTGGAGGATATGTAACAAGGAATAATTCCATCAGCAGTACAGGTGAGTAATAAATATGACAGAATTTTCTTACATTAGAGTAACAAATCTAACATCTTGGTCCTTTGTTGGTGTTGTTGTTTTCCTTGATGCACATGGTGACAAACAACATTATGATAAAATACTGGAGAACAAAAGGGTGCTTGTTATATACTCCTTCACACTAAGAGATGGGCACTGTCCTCTGTGTGTCAAATTAAAATACTTAATAATCATTTCCACACTCATGCTGCAATGAACCTTTTTTTTTTTTTCCTTTCTATTTCTTTTCCTTCCCTTTTTTAACAGGATATTTCATTCGTTTCTAATTCCGCTTAGGACTCACTTTAGTAATACTTTCTGCCTTAGATTAATTACCCTGATCTAATTCATTTAGTGGAGGACAGCTGTGGTACGTGGGTTGCCCACTGATGTATTGTGTTAAATGACGCCCATCTGTCATTGCAGCATATCAGCATGGATGCAGTGTCATCCACTTCATTGGCTCTGCTGAGATGTGAAGTACAGCTACAATGTTTACCACTGTTGTTAATTTAATATCTACACCTTTAATAACCTGACTGCTGTCATTTGCTGAACAATGATACATGATGGCCAGCAAACAGCCAGATAGAAGGCATTAACATGACAGTGGAGTAGGCCATTTGGTACAGTTAATTAGAGCACTTCTGGGCAAACGTGCTGTTGAGGGTCTTGTAGGGCATTCCCATGCAAAAATGCCATATTGAATAAAAGAGTAAAAAACCTACTTTCCTCATAACAATTATTTTGACAAGTATGATCATTAGCCCATTCTCTTGACTCAGAAGTGGTATTTTTTCATAATGGCTACTTTCTCTTATGACTGATCAATCTCCTGTTCTTTCCTCTAGCCTGTTTCTTGTCTTCCCTCATTTCTTTTCCCCTTTCTCTCTCTGAAAAATGGAAATGTTGGGGGTTGCACATCCAAACACACACTGTCATTTCAGTGCGCCGGTTTATAGGCATGTACCCAAAAGCAGTGTGGATTTCTTATTGTACGATGACCCTTTAATGAATGTGAAGAAGTAACCCATTCAAAGGATTCTATCTGTTGTTTTCTTTTTAAATGGAAAAGGTAATATCAAAAGAAGAAATGGTAGATAGTTATCACAAAAATTCTCTCACACTGTAGACAAAAACATGAATACTGATGTTCAAGTATTTTCTAGAGGGATGCTTTATAATGGTTTTATCTGTAGGCTTACATGAAGACTTCACTGAGTAACAAAAACATATAGTTATGAAAACCGTACGGTGTGCTCTTAACCCACTTCCATGTGTCTCTGCAGACAGAAATAGACAGACACATCTGACCGCTCTGTGTTTATCATTTTCAGGGAGCTGGGGAAATGTTGGAGTCCAGGGCATTGCTTTGAATACCCTGGACAGGCAGAGACCTGTACAGGGGGAATTTGGAACCTGTACAGGGGGGTTGGAGACCCTGGCACAAAGCCCAGAAGGACAATGGCTTTGACTTTAATCCATGGGAAAAAACTTCCAACATTGAGAGAGGAATTACAAGCCAAAAAAGGTAGTAAAAAGTAGTGTAGTTCCTCACATTTGGGTTCTTAGAATAGGGGTGAATGGGGACAAGATGGAAGAATCTGGGCGGTGCCCTGGGGTCTTCTTCTTCTTCTTCTTCTTTGTCTCCATCTTCTGCTGAGATGGTGGCAGATGGATTGGGTCAGTGTAGAAGTGACCTGTTTAGTATAGTTAGTAGATACTAGTAAGAAATTGTAAATAATAGAAATGTAATAATCTGTATAAAAGATGACGATTCCCCATATGGGGAGGAGTTCTCGCCTGATACCCGTGCTGTGAAGACCTTGGCCAGGCACAGAGCAGAAAGAAAAGATAAGAAATAATAAACAACATGAGAAACGGTGAACACTGAACATCTGAAGACTCTGTGTTGTTCCTGCATCTGGCTTGGGGCTTTTCAGAGGGCAAAGGACTTTAAACCACCTGAATCTCAGGAAACCCACTGAACCTGAGAGGGAAACTTTTATGATTGCCTGAATCTGGTAGTGTGTGATAAGTGTTTTAAGACTCTTGGCTGTGTGCCTCATGCACACATCCAGCTTTGGTACAAAACTTTCACCTGTTACACCAGCTTGAAGAACCTCAGGACTCACACAAAATAATTTGGAGTATTATTTTGAGAAAAACCTTGCTGAGCCCTTTATTTTGTTTCTTTTTAAGGATGTCCCTAAATAGGAAGAGTGCCTCAATGGCCACAGGGTGGGATAAATTGCTCTTGCACATATTTCCTATTCAATTGCCTGTGAATAGAAGGATTTGCTGGTATTTTAAGGGATCTGGAACTTCATGCTTGTCTGCTTTCTAGTTGCAAAATTGGGACTTTCCTATCTCAGCTAACATTGCAGTACATGCCTCAAGACCTTCATGGACAACATTGATTAAGGCCTGAGAGTTCCTAAAGTTCCAGGTTAGTTGAGGTGACCCACCTTGTCCCTAGGCTTGTCTAGTTAAGATAAGCCTGGAAGATTTTGTAGACAAATATTAAGATTAATTCACTGTAGTCAACACTGCAGAATTGATATGACTACATTAAAATTGAGCTACTTCTCACTATTAAGTCTGAATGACCCATTTACAACCAGATTAGGGTGGTCTTAGGAATGAATCAGAACAAAAAATTAAAATCCCTCCTGCAGTATGAAGACCTGCAGTGAGAAGCCTGAGGGTATAGCAACAATAGAGGCTTAGAAAGCTCTGTACGAAACAGCTTCATGCCGTTCATGAAAGATATCACTCCCCATTTCCCCATACTTAAATAAAGTAAGCCCAGTATATTCCTGTGGATATTGTCTTCCCAGACCTTGCAAGAGTTTTTTTAACATGTTCCTGAAAAATAATGATGGAATATCAGCAATCATCTACGATTCACAATACTGACAACAGGAGGTACGATAATATTTTGAAAAGAATATACATTGCCAAACTTTTCACAAAACAGACAAATAGTTCTACCTGCAGAGCTAAGGGTTAATTAAGATCAAATCTCTTACTTAACTACCCAAAATACCATTCATCTATTAATTTTCTTTTGAGAAATAATCTATAAGAAATCAATGTCCACAAGAATTTTAGTATGCAAATTTTAAAATAAGGGTGCTTCTATTTTTAATTTAAAATCTCAGATTAGCAAAAACATCATAGAGGAGTTTCAAGTGATAATTTCCAACTGTTATTTTAATGCATTTTCTACCATTTTCCATCATACAAAAAAATACTAAACACTACCAAACTGTGAATAATATGTCTGTGAAGATGTTAAACGTAAAGCCAAGGCACCACTCCACATATAAATACCTTTGCTGATTGCTGTGAAATGTACATTCAGCTATGAATGCAGATAAACAGCTCCTTGAGTACAATACTATCAGAACAAAGCTGTTGAATTCTGCTCCAAACCATTCATATGTTGACAATGAAAAATTTAGCTGGCTTTGAGAAGAAACATGGTCCCAAGTTTTTCAGTTTTTAAGGCCTATAAAATGGCTCCCATGCTTATGTTTGCAAGAAGGAAACTTTTTGTGTGTGTGACCTCCTACCTTTCCCTGAAAGAATAAAATAAGACTAAGAATAGATTGCTTTAATTGGCTGGGTGTTCCTTTGGCTCAACTGAAAAGAAGATTTTTCTTTAAAGCAGTCTTCCTGATATCTCACACATGCAAACACTTGGAGACAGACAAATAGGGTCTGGAGAAAGATAGAGGCAAGTGTATTTTAATAGCTTCAGTTTTACACTTCTTCCTTTTCCTTTTAGAGTAATAATATATCTTGCCTGACAAAAATATAAGCTAGTTGAGTGAAAGGAAAGCAGACAGGTCTTGGAGAATCAGACACAGAAAAAGCAATTCAATTCAAACCAGACATGCAGTCATTCTTGACTCCCTTTAAGACAGGTGAAGGCATCTTTAGTAGTATTAATCTGATTTTTGAAAATATACCTAAAAAAGGCCAGCTTAATAATTCTGTAAAGGAAACTTAGCTCCAGAGAAATTCTACAAGAAAAACACCCTTGTTCCAGCAGAGAAGCACACTTCCTCTATGGATAGTAAGTTCTCCATTTATTAGGTAGAAGATTTCTACAATTTATAGCCAAGAAATCCCTGTGGAGGCTGTGGAAGTTATATTAAGAATATGTTTGCATCTGTATCACTATCCGTGTAACACATTGCCTCTGCCACTCTTCCCACTTAAAGCTGTTTGTCTTTTACTTAGAAATCCCATGCAGTTAAACAAGACCAAGTGCAAGGTACTGCATCTGTATCATGGCAACCCCCAGCACAGACTGGGGAGTGAACAGACGGAGAACAGCCCTGCTGCGAGAGAATTGGGGGTGCTGGTGGATGAGAGGCTGGACCATGAGAGCCATGGGTCATGTCCAGCCACTCACAGCCCAGAAAGTCAAACGTGTCCTGGGCTGCATCCAAAGCAGTGTGGGCAGCAGGGTGAGGGAGGGGATTCTGCCCCTCTGCTCTGCTCTGCTGAGAGAGACCCCACCTGCAGGGTTGCACCCAGCTCTGGGGTCCCAAAACAGGAAGGACAGAGACCTGGAGCAATTGGAGCAATTCCAGAGGAGGCTACCAAGATGATTAGAGGGATGGAGCACCTCTACTATGTGGAATGGCAGAGAGAATTGGGATTATTCAACCTGGAAAAGAAAAGGCTTCAAAGGGGACCTAATTGCAGCATTCCAGTACATGAAGGGAGCCTACAAGAAAGTGGGAGAGGAAATTTTTACAGGGAAACATAGTTCCAGGACAAGGGAGAATTACTTCAAACTGAAGGATGGTAGGTTTAGATTAGTTATTAGGAAGAAATTCTTTACCTGATGATGAGTCGCTGGAACAGGATGCCCAGAGAAACTGTGGTTGTCCTGTCTCATGGCTGGTTTGGTTGGGGGTCTGAGAAACCTGGACTAGTGGAAGGTGAAAGCAAGAAACAGTGCTATGCAATGTAAAGCAGACTTTTTCCTAACAAGTCCAAAGAAGGAAACAAAAGTGTTTAGGAATGGCACATGCATGCATGGGATGCAGAAGGGAAGATATATAAATAGAAAGAGACAGCTTTTTTCCAAAGAGGCAGTGATGTGTATACTTCATCATACAAGACAACTTTGACAAAAATGCAGGTCCAATCACCTTTCTTATTTTTTTTTTTTTTATTTAGGCTTCATGAATCACAGAAATGGTCCACCAAAGTGATTGATGGAACAGAACACCTGCAAACTTAGATAAGAAGACTCTGAGATAGAATATCCACACTAAAAAAATAATGGTAGGAAAAGAACATGAATGTGTTAAGGAGAAAAAAAATCTCTGTTTAATTAGAGGTTAACATTGGTGCATGGGCATAATTGTATAAACCAGCACAAATAAATTAGGGCTAGAAATTATAAAATGGCTCCTGATTATTAGGGTCTCTGTCACTGCCACCACACATTCCAAGAGGAGTGACTGGAGCTAATGGCCTACTGGATTTTGGTATGGAATTTTATAAATTTGTAACTAGAAGTGGAAGAGAGAAAAGAGACTCTCTGTCTAGACTGTGGAATGGGTTAAAAAAAACCTGTGCAAACCTAGAAAAAATTGTCTGTTCCCTTGGCCTAGAAATGCTAGCGCAGATTTCCTAAAACACAGTTATGGCACTGTCATTCTGCTCATAAGCTGTCAAACTGCCTCTTGTCTTTTTTCAGGGTTAAATGAATATTCATTGTGACAAATACTGTAATTGAGGAGCCTCATCCCTAACTACCCAACCATTCAAATAAAGGATTGTTCTGAGATTTTGTCTCTTGACCAGTCTTAACACATTAAACTATTTTCTACAAGAAAGGATGTCTTGTGCAAGGTGGAGTGATGTATCTCTTCATGCCCACAATGCAGAACATTTGATTAAGCCATTACAGAGGAGTGAAGAGCTCTTTGTTCAGAGCATAAAACCAAACAGAGAGTAGTACCATAGCAATACTTAATTTTTTTTTAATATTTTGGTTTAAAAGAAGTTATTAAGTTCCTTTAAAATGCAATGCCTCAAGTGGGTTTTAGCAATGAAGCAGTTAAATGCAATTATGTGCATAGGAACAGTGAAAAATAGATCTATAGCCTGTTTTACCGAGATAATTGCACACCTTCTGCATGTAATTTGAATGATTTTACTGGGTATCAATGAACTGCTAAACTTTAAAATTAGATTAATATTGCTATTCTTTTCAATTCAAAGATAAAGAAAATATGTAAGGAAAGGACTATATGGAAAAGACTTTTTGTGACTTCAATGAATTTCAGCTTTTGGCAGTTTCTGAAAAAAGGCTTCCACTCCAAAAAAAAAGTCACCCTTCCTCATACATCCTAGCTACTTTCAATTTAGAACTGTACATCATAAAAGCAAGAAAAATCTATGGTTAAGAAAAGAAAGTGCTTCCTTTTCTGAAAGAGATCTGTGAACAGGGCAACAGCCCTTGAAAGGGCCAGCTTCCTAATCAGAAGCAGTTCCATCAGAACAATTGAGGAAGGGGGAGAAACAGCTGGGAAAAGTTTTGAGAGTAAATACTTTGTAGTCCCTTCCACACTCAGCTGGTCAATATGAGTTTAAGGTTAATTTTGCAGACAAGCTAGCTGGCTTTTAGAATTTAACATTTACAAAATATGTGCAACCCCTTGGATTTCCTATTTGTATATGCTACAAAACAGAAAACAAAAATTAGCAACAGAAAAAATGCCAACATTGCTATGCTATAGATGCCCAGCCAGGCATCTATGTTGGTGGCCTTGGACATGACTTGATGTGCAGTCAGTTCCTTGGTCTTTGATCACTACATTAAGTCTCAAGAGAATAAACCAATGAAGGTACACAGAATGGTATCTCTTTTGCTTCTTAGGGCAACACTGGATATGAAAACTTTTTCCTGCAGAGCAGGAGTATCCAAGTATCTGAGAGACAGTAAAGCAAGTCATAAACTTCAGTCTCTCTCCAGGCAGGAGATTGAAAATGGATCCTTGGCCAGCACATTGCCAGAAACCATGCACATTTCTCTGCTAGACTTGCATGTACAGATCCATTGCCTTCCTCCAGGCTTCATTAAGGTTTTCTGAGTCCCACTACTGGGTTGAGTTAAAAAGTATAGCAGGTACTGGCCCTATCCGTCTCATCAATAAACATTGTTATATGCCCATGCAAATAAGCAAAGCATCACAAAGAAACTCATATATAAATGCTCTAGGTTCACACAGTTCTTGCTGTGTTTTTTCAGTGCTAAGTTTTTTGCTTTCTCTTTTAGACACTGGCGAGGGGCAGCAGGCATTGCATCAACCAAAAATGACTTGTCAAGATACTTCCCTTAATCTACAAAGTAAAATAAAAACTATATGCACAAGGAAAAGCTATGCACAGAGTTGTTCTTTCTATGAGAGTTTTATAAATTAGTAACAATACTACTGGAACTGTTAACAGTATTTTATTTGTGATACTATTGATTTTGTTCACCTTACTTGGTTGGAATATCCTTGTTCAAAGGTATCTTTGACTCAAGGAAAGATTAGTTTTACAAAACAGAACAAAATGTGTATTTATTTCTTTCACTTTCTTCTTGTAAAACAAGGCAACAAAATTCTCTCAAAAGAGAGCAAAAATCTCCCGTTTTAGCCAAAATTAAATTTGGCTAAGGGCCAATTACCTGTGTATCATGAATAGGATTCACACCCACCTTGAAGTCAAAACCTAAATTTAAAGCCAAAGTCAGACATTAATCAAGCAAAAAATGAAGAAAAAGCAAACATCCCAGGCTTCACAGTAATTTTGGTGGACTTTACACGAAATATTCTTCTGTGCAGCCAACAGTTGTAACCACAGTCAGCCAAAATTCTGCACAATCACAAAAGGAAGACATTTCATAAAATCTTACCCTTTGTGTCAGTCTATTCTTAGTACAAAAACTTGATCCATTTAAAGAGAAGAAACTTCCTGTTGTCTTCCACGAGTCTAGTAAAAAATCAACCAAAGATTAATTTTCATTCACCCTTGTTCACCTATGTGTGATAAAGCCCTTGCCCAATTCAACTGGGCATAATCTGATTCGTATCAATGAATCTACACAGGTGATATCCTTAAAAATTTAGCATTTTATTAGTTGTAAGACTTCTTTTTGACTTGTATTTTGTGGTATTTGACACACATAAATGACAAAAATACTTCCTGGGGAAGGATTTTCTGTCCAGTTTAGGCTGACAAGATCTCATATTTTAAAAAAACCCTTATATTTAAAAAAAATCAGTGTATATATGTAACATTAAACAAGTTAAGTTATAGAAAATATTTTTCAAGTTTTAAGAGATCCACTGTAAAATAAAATATAAGCAATATGATGTGAACTCTATATTCTTTCCTCTAGAATACATTTCAGACGTGCAGTGTCTTTTGGGCTCTTTGAGATTAAGTATATTGAAAACAGGAAAATTATTAAAGGTTAAGTACTGTATTTTTCATTATAAATTTCCTCTGCACAGTAATGAAAACTGAATAAGCAGATTAAAAACTGATTTAAAAATTAATCCTCAAATCTCTTCTTCAAGAGATTTTGGTCTTCAATTAGTAGCTCAAGATTTATAAAATTCACATTGCAGAGATCAAGATTTACATTATTGTCATGCCTGTTACAAATAACCTGGGTATAACTGACATGAAATGAAAATATTTCCTCATCCTATTTTAATATCAGACTTAATGAGTAAAATAAAAATAAATTATGTATTCATTTGCTCATACCAAGAAGAAATTGTTGTCACACTAACTTATCTCAAAAAAATTGTTGCTTCCAGAACAACAAAGTTGTTTCTAGAAATAAAACAGTTCTGACAGCTTTCAGATAAGAGAAAATTCAGAAGTGGTGTTTTCATTGATTTAATTTGAAATACTTAGTAAAAGCCTGATCCCACAGAAGATTATGGCTAAATGTTCAATGAAGTATCATATTTTCACCTGTTTTGAAGAAAAGTTTATTATGTTTGATGCTTCTGAGAATCTCATACTTTTCTTCCTCCTTGGTATGAAAAATTTGTAGATATCTGTCTAACAAAATCACTTTAACTGGGAGATAATTTTAGACTTTTTAGTATATACTCTTTTTCTTGGTCAAGCTGAAACAAATTTCTCCTCAAAAATATTGATTACTTTGATAACTAAAATACATTAATGCTATTTTGGTGACAATACAGAACCAAAAGTCGTTACTACTTTTTAAAAAGTGAATGTGAATCTGTATGTCTTAACAAGATGTTTCCTTTTTGCTTCTGAGTTTTACAGAAGTAGACTTTTAAAGAAGACAGTTTGTTTTACTTTCCTTTTTTACATTTAGAGCTAAATGTAGGAAAACAAACAGACAAAAATGAACAAAAGAAACTTCAACCTAAAAAAAAATAAAATGCAGAGACTGATTTCCATTTTCAGGGCTATTATCAGTTCAGTAGACACTGAATACTATAGCTTTTTCTATAGCACAGTCATTTGTTTCTTTGATAGCTATGGAGGTGTGGTTTAGGTTTACTGAAGAACAATCATATCCAAGTGCATCAGATTTCCTTCCATTTTCCTACCTGCCTCTAGCAGTGTTTTACAATGTACAGAACATGCCTGCTTGTAAAAATAGATATATAGAGAAAATGTACTATGTAGATAATACCCTTCCCCTTATTAATCCAAAACAGCCACTGAATTTTCATGCTGACAGACTGCATTGAAATATAAAGAATGATCTTTCTTTCTTTCTTTCTTTTCTGGCCCATTTGTTCATTCAGCTCCAGGCCTGGTCCATTGAGAAAAGAAACATGAAGTTGTGGGTTTCAACTTAGTGTCATTCAGTCAATGGAACTTGCTTCTACTCTGCTGGGAGATAATAGGAGCTAGGAATCATAATTTTCAATTCTGTTGTCAAAAATGCATCACCTGCTTACTCTGAAATAGTCTCCACAGTAAAAGAGGTCTAACTTGGTCCAAAGGACTATCTTGAAAGATCTGAAAACTACAGCTGTGGTATTTGGGGTAGCCTAGGAAGAATTCAGTTTGTAATTTTGATCCATTTCACTACCACAGTAAAAAAAGGAGGCATCTTGCTTCTTTTGCTTGTATTCCAGACTTTGTCACCCAGAGACAGACATGCCTAGAAGGTAGATATCCTTGCTAGTGTGTAATGCTGTGCCTAAGTGTATATATTGTCTCCGAACACACCAGATTAAGTAATTGAATGGTGAGAGATGGGGCACAATATTCTGGACAAGGCAAGATAGACATATGCCTTGCAAACAAGCTCGTTTATGATTAGTGATCTCAAAGCCCAGACAGAGAAGTCAGACCATTTTTAAACAACCTCAGTAAAACTTCTAAGATAGCAAGAATCGTGGTTTTTACTCCCTGTGATTTTAGGGTAAAAAGACCCCCACCATTGCATAATATAGTCTAACTTCCAACATTGTGATAATATTTATTTTATTTCAACTATACTGAGTCCATTAAGACATCCTTGGTGGGAGGATACCCTACAAAAACGGTATTATTTGAAGATATCAGGAGAGGGACAACCCTTCCATTTAATTTTATTCTTTATCCAACAATTAAACACCATCACCATAAAAACACTCTGTCTTAATTTGGAAATCAAAAATAAAATCAGCCTAGTTTTCCTCTATTTGAGTATAAATCTGTGTCCACTTGTTATACCTACTTCAAAGACATTTTTAGACTATTAACTTTGTACAAAGGAAAGTATTGCAGGAAAAGTAAAAAGAAAACTTAAAAATAAACCCCAAATCATTATTTTATAACAGTTTACTCCTCTTTGGAGAAAGAAGATCAGATCTGTCAAATCAAATTTAAAGCAACATTTACCATTTACTTTTCCCAGCACACTTTTGTATTTAGTTAGGACTCGCCCTGACTTCAGAAGGGAGCCATAGGAAGTCCTTCTGTGAAGAAGGTTCTCACCTGCTCCTGTTTAAACCTGCATGTCTGAAGTCCTACAGCTTTAGCTAGCCACAGCAGTTGAGGACTATTCTTCAACCACTATTCAACCACTTGCTTTTCTCCCTGAACACTCCAGTCATGTTGATAAGAGGGGCAGTATGAGTGCAGTCAAAACTTTACATTTCATATGTACAGGTGATATATTTTGGCAAAAGATGGAAAAAAATGTACAATGACATTTGAAATGTACTGTGGATGATTAAAAGGAATCTGTAGTGCTCAGTTGCTTTATTACAAAGACATAAGATCTGTCTGTCTAAATCAGCACCATGTTAGGAACAGAAGATCACTGACTGAATACAGGATTCAGAGAAGAGAACATTGTCCTATTTATCAAGGAATTATGAAGCATGCAACTCGTTGCAAAGTATTGATTGTTTTAAGGCTTTTTGCTACCCTCTCTTTGTATTATCAGGAAAAACAGCTATCTTGAAACAACAGCCTTGAAGCGATTTGGAAAAAAAAGCATGCAACCTTTTGGTTTTGACATCATGGAAGGAGGTCAGTTAGTGATGAAAGTATTTTGGACCTTAAATGTTTTTTCCTTAAAACATTAGTCCAACTTGAATGCTGTATATTTTCATGCACAAACAGTCTTATTCTCAAGAGAGAAGGTGAATGGCAAAGAGCACTGTTTGTGTTTGCATTTGCTGACAGTGCATAGCCAAATAGCCAAATTAAAAAGATTCATGCAAATGTGTTATTGTGCCTGTTTACTTCCCAAATCTCCAACATTTAGCAAGCATCAAAGTGTAGTTGTATTGCAAGATATGTCCCTTAAATTAGGGATGTACAAATATGTAGCTGAGATACATGGGGAAGAATATCTCTTGAGGCAGCTTTGTCTTCCACCTACTATACTTAATGCCTGGATAATTAATTCAGAGTAATTACTTAAATTCTAGATATCTAATTTTCATTAGATTATTTTTATCTGTAGTGGCTAGATTTACAATTTAATTCTCTAATCTTTTTGTTAGATCCATCAATGTTCTAATTACCTATAATATAATTTGATGGAGAGAACAGTTTCACCATGCCACTGTTCTTGGATGGCTGACCATAGCTCTGAATTAGGCACCATTACTGTGTCTGATGATCTGAATATAAACCGGTTGGACCTGTAAATGGTTATATCAATGCAAGAGGAATAGGTTGGCTTTTGAAATAACTTCCATGAGCTCAATTTCACATGTGACAGAACAGCTAAATAAGTGCACCTTGTCTGTATGAAACCTTTTTTTTAGCATAACTTCTCTACCAGTTTATATAGTTTACCCTCTGTGAATCCGTGCCTGATTTTCTGTATATTGGGACTATTCTGTTCCAAATGTATGAGTTTTATAGAGTAATGTTATTATGTGTAGGACCAAAATGGAAATTGCGTCTTTTGTGTTTTGTTTTCAGGGTTGGTTTGGAGGGTTTTCCTTCAGAAATGGCAGTGGCAATTCTTTCTTTTCCCAATCCCCTAAAATATTTTTTTCCTATACCCTTCCATATTCTGCCAATCCAGTCCACAAATCTAACACACCCTAACTGTCTGTGCTAGTTATTATATTTAATCTTGTTTCTGTGAAAAAGTCTGAAAAGTCTTTATTGTCATGATCTCTCTCATAGCTCAAACAAGGGTTTTGAGAGTGAATTTTTCCCTTCCACAAAGACAATTCAAACTCCAAAGGACAACTGGAAATAAAAAGACTGAAGTCAGTGATGACACGGCTATGATTTGTGCTGCCAAAAGCCTTTAAGGAGTTCTAAGAAACACCATTTTTAAAGACCACTAAAGCATTTTGTCTTTCCTTGTAAATTCAAAGCGCACAAGCTTTTCTGTTCCCTTGACCTAGCACTTGCACATTTCATCTTACCCAGGATTTTTAGTAGATCAAGAACACTGAAGTCCTGTGGGCTGTTGCTGCTTCAGTAACACATTCTACATTCTGACAGGCAATAAAACCCCATCATTTTCTATTGTGTTGTTTCCATGTGCACAAATGATGAAAGAAATTAAGATTTGTAAATGTTATTTATTCCATGAACTTTAGAAGATGCACTAGAAGGGAACACAAATAAGACACCTCTCAGCAAGATTGCACTCAGTACAAGTTACTTCATTATCACAGAAATAGACTGCAATATCTGCCTAAGGTGGTAATGGCTCCTCCTAAACTCACTTAAAATTCAAACACAAATGTCAAATCGCAATGTCTTTCAAGAAAGTTGCATCTTATTTGAAATTTATTCATATAAGTTTTAAGAAATATCCCTCTGGGATATAGAACCCAAATTTTTTATTACTTCAGAAAAAAACAGGAAGCTATCTATGAGGCAAGAAACATAAGACCCAAGAAAAAGAGAAAAAGACCTTCAAATGGTACTGAATCCTAAAGCAGACACTTTTAAAACTGGTAATTCACTCAGTTCTTACTGTTTTAACCTTCTAATTTTCTCTTATTTCCCAAACTGAAATTGAGCCTTTTGCTTTTCAGATCAGGCACAGAAGGGTTTATATTTTATAGTAATAGTACTCAAGAAGCAATTCAGATATGAGTGAACACAGTATCTTATGTTTTCTAAATAATTTGTGGCAATCCTTTCAAAGAAATTCACATAGCCTGCATATTTGTGTGGATTGCTTACCCTCAGACAGTGGCAAACCGCCACAGTGCATAACCCCAAACCAAAATGGCAATAACTGTAAGACAGTAATAGCTAATTTTATCTGGTATAAATGAAAAGGGACTTTAGAGGATTAAGCACTGTGAAAGTTTTCCAATTGTTTTCAAACTGAACTGCCTTTTAAACACATCCTCTGAACTGCTTATTAGGAACATGGCTTCCAGAAGTCACTACTGACCAGCATTTCTTAATGGCAGAAACACTGCTTCTAGACATGCTAAGGGTGGAACTTTCAAAATACCTGCTGTCCTGTGATACCCTTATACAAATATAGATGGGAGTTGGACAAAAAAGTATATGCATTTTCAAATGAAGGGAAAGAAGAAGAAATGATAGTAAAAAACAATAATCAAATTTAAAGGGAAAGAAGGACAAAACCTATACGTGGGTACCATTTTACATATTTTAATCAATGCTCAAGAAATTTATGTTCACTTTAAGGGGGGAAGGCTCTAGTCCAGTGTGAAGTTAATACTGCAGCATGACAATTATTTTTAAACATTAGGATCAATTGAATCAAGTACAGTTGTTTAAATTAAGAAGGTTAATGAGAGAATTTTCATTAACCACAAGTCTCAAAGGGAAATGAATTTTAAATTATTTCAGAGATTTATTTTATCTGTAAAACCTCATAACCTGCTTTTATGTTACTCAGTCTTAGAAAAAGTTACAAAATGAATTCTAAAAAAATAGAAAACATTTAATACTGTAAACAATTTGCATGCAATCAAATAAAGAAATGGTGCAGTGCTAAATTTAAAGTATGACCCTTTACAATCTTGCAGAATCTCTCTGAATTACAATTCATTTTTGATCTTCTTACTACCATACCTTCAAACCAATAATCATTGCTTGTTTTCATCAAATATTTTTCAGCATAGCCTAATGCCATTCAAGTGTTAGGAAAGTATTTTCAGGAAGATGCAAACAACTAATAACAGGAAAGTTCATTGTGCAGTATTTAGAAGGTACTGACTATACATAGAGAAAATTACCCCTGATCAACAACCCTTTTCACAGGTGAATGCCTGATTATGTAAACATCAGTTCATGAGAACATCAGGGCAATTTTAAGTCTGTAAACAGGACTACAGGAGTAAATTACAAAGGCATGTAATTTATATGGTTGGAGCCTAGAAGTTGGCCAGAACACAGTAGTAATTCAAATGGAAAAGAGTATGTTAGATACTTTACAGGATTACAATCAAATTTCATATCTTGAATTTAAGATGACTCTTATCTAACTTTACATATCATAAAAATTAGAGGCTCTTTTAAAGCTCATCATCAAGGTTCCTATAATAAACATAGAAAGAGGTGTGCCTCTCAAAAGAATGCCTTCATGTAGATGTATAGCATCATGACAACTTCGTTTCAGACCAGGTTCCAAGACTGGTATCTCCAGTGACACCTGTTTAATATACAATGGGACTGATGATAGAAAAGTACTATACCAAGACAGAAAACATTCAGAAGTAAAGAAGCAATTTTAAAATATAAACATCTTATAGACTACTCAGACAATATTTGCATTCCACCATCAGAGAAAGACTAGATAAATTATAACTATTGCCACAACTTCCCAGCTAAAATCAAGGCAATGTAAACTCAGATTTCCTTTTTTTCTATAACACAGACTGGTTAGCCCCAAAAGGCCTAAAGAAGCAATATTTGTGTAAACACTTCCCAGTAACATTCCTCAACTTTTTACCACTACTGGGAAATAAAAAGAGGAGTTCACTGCTTACAATTTACCAATAAAATATGCATGTCTGAGTGATGGACTACACTGGTTGAAGCCAACCCAGTACAAACTGCACTAAGTGTAAGGTCTTGTGCCTGGGAAAGCATAATCTGGGCATGCAGCACAGCCTGCAGTCCACCTGCCTAGGGAGTAGCTCTGTGGAAAGGGGCCTGGGGGACAAGATGAATATGAATGCACAGTGTCCCCCTGCAGCAAAGAAAGCCACTGAGATGCTGGGTTGTATCAACAAGGGTAGCACCCGCAGAAATAAAGAAATCATTATCCTATATACTCAGCACTTTCCAGGTCACAACTGGAATAGTGTTCACTTTTGGTTCCTGAAACACATGATAGATGTGGACAAGCTGGAGAGGATCCAGAAAAGTCCACAAAAAGGATCAAAGGACCAGGAAGACTGATGTATGAAAATGGCTGAGAGAGCTGGGTGACATTGGGAAAAACATGCTTAGGTAAGACCTTATCACCATGCTACAGCATTTAAGAGGCAGCTGCAAAGAAGATGGAGATTCCCTTTTTACAAGGAGTCCCATGGAAAAGATGAGGGGTAGTAGGTAAAAGGTGCCCTTGGGGTTATTCTGATTGGACACAAGAGGAAAATTTTTCACAATGAGAACAATCAGCCATTGAAATAATCTCCACAGAGGTGTGGTAGCTTCCCTGACATCAGACGGTTTGGAGATCCACATGGTTCAGATGCTGGTCCCTCCTGTCTAGTGCTTTATGCTGAGAAAGTTTGACCCAGATGATTCTCGGTGTCCCTTCCAACCTGGCATTCTATGATTTAATACCTTCTACCTTTGTTTTGGATCTTGATTGACTGATCCTGTAAAAAGATTTTACAGAGTAGTGGGGAGTTAAGTTAAAATGATATCTCAATGTTTTACTCATTGCATATCACTGAATCACATATATGAGGACCACAACATTTTAAAGTTTAAGACTGGTAAGGGAAGTACCTTTGGCTTTTTTATGGGATGACAGAACTTGAAGTCAATTAACTTTTTCTGAATTTAGCTGGGCGTTATATACTCTTAAAGGTAACTGCATGTCTGCACTGATTTCTGGAGATTATTGGGGGTTTGATTGGAGCCATGACAGAGAGGTATAACAAGACATTGTTATCCTGTAGTACTTTCTTTGTCTTGAATACTCTGAAGCATTACAAAGATGAGATTTTTTTCTAAGCCTAATGTGCTTTGAACAATTCTAGTTTGTGTACATCTGGAAGCCATATATTTCTCTCTTTGTGACAACTCCAAGTATTTGGAATGAAAAATAAGCCAGTATTAAAATAACAGAAAGAGTTAGTGGACAGGTCCTCTCATGATGAACAATAGCCCAAAATAGATCATATTTATTTACTTATATCCCCATTGCATTGTAGGTGTTACTTAGGTTTGTCATAAAAGGAGGAGACTGCATGTCAGTTATGTATATTGAAGTTATGCTGCTGAAAAGAAAAAGAAAGATCTGTAATGGTTCCCTTCACAGAAATGAACAGCATAAATACATTATATTAAAGTTAGAAGAAGCAATGGGTGTAAAAAGAAAATAAATATTTTCATGTATCTGTACTAGTTGATGAGACAAGACTTTCATGAAGGCTCTGAAGTTCTGTAAAACTGACATTGGCTAAATATAGTTTAATGACAGTGACATTTTAGCCTAATTCGTTCTTTTAATAGTTTTCATTAAAAATGCTTCATTTACTTTAATTTCCCATCTACCTCTCTTTCTTTTTAATGCATTTGTTCATTTGCTATTGGAGAGAGTAGCCTAATCCAAACTTTTTAGATTTTGAAATGTATAATTTAAAATAACAAACATTGTAAATTTGCCTAGATATGGGCTAACAAACCCTAAGAATTTTATGGGATTATTTTTTTCATTTATTACAATGACAGTAAGTCATTATATCCAAGATAACTGTTTCTGTTAACCCATGTGTATATGCCAAGGGTTATCCCTGAAAACAGATTCATATATTATTATGAAACTGCAATTTATAACACATATTCTTTCCTAAGAAAAATCTTTAATAATGATCTCCTGTAATGAACATGATGAATTCAAGAATCAGAGTAGGAGTTTTTCTCTCAAGATCTTCCTACAAAAGCAATTAGAACTCAGAGAACGCAATAAGGAGGTTGGGACATTAAAATGCTATAGACTGAATATAACCTGACTTGGGGGAAAGAAAAGATTGAATGTTGATGTGAGGCTAAAACTCTGCTCTGAACAGGAACACAATAAGTTCATATTCTACACCACCATATTACCATCCATATTCTTTGTGTCCCTGAATCTACCATAAAAAATTTCTGTGTCTCTTCAGCAGTATATCGAGCTTTTGGAAATTCATTGGCTCTAATACATTCTTCAGCAAGATTAAGGATTTTAGTCCCTGTTATTTTTGCTAGAAATAGTAGACGTTTATCCAAGAATCCAAAAATTTCTCTTACTGTCATTGCCATTCAGTCTACATAAAAGAAAATCTAGATTTTTGCTCTACATAAAATGTGTCCCAGTTCACATTAATCTTTAGTTCTTCATCCTAGAATGCAGTTTTAATTCCTTGGTGTTGAACATCCATCACATTTTTCCCACCCTATTACAAAATCTCTGAGACTATTCCCATATGCTTTCAAACAGATTTTTGCACCTGCTTTGCTGCCTCACCTTTATTGAATCCATGTGTCTCACCATACTGCTCAATGGCTTCAGTCTTTCTTTAATTCTGAGCCTTATGCCTTCAGTATAACACACCACTGGGTAATGTAGTATTCTGGCTATTAACAATAGAAGACCCTGTAGACCTAAGTCAGTCTGTTTTGTAGGCACTGTTTCCAATTTCCCACTTAAAGCACATTGAGTGTTTATCATTACTCTCTTAGTGACCAATACACAAAGTCATTCTTCATAATTTCTAACTAATCAGTTTTCAGATAATACTGAAGTACCAAGTTACCAGCCCCTATAAAATCCTATTTTACTGCTTCAATTTTCATGGTCTGCTTATTCTTTTTTGAGATACCATGCTGCTTCTCTATATAGATGATGTCTACCAGGTTTGTATCATGAATAAGCATAGTTCCCTAGTTCAATTGACTTTATGATGCAGTCATAAACAAAAACATTATATAAAGTCACATGTATTTATTGAAGGATCCTGATAATCATTTCTAGCTACTAAATTCTGCCTTGAACACAATTTATTGTCATCTTCCATCCAGACAGTTTGTTATTCATTTCACGCTTCTTTTACAAATCCCAATCTTCTTACTTGAGGTGAGCAGGAATGCATGCATTGGTACTGCTACTTCAGATCCCAAAATCCACGTTTCAGGGAAATGATTCAATTCTTCAATTTTTTAATGTTCCATGTCATTACAAGTCCTAACCCAGGTTCATCTGTTTCTGTTGGCCACATTTTCTAGTGCTCCAGTTTATTCCACACACTTTCTGTCTACCCCTCAGAGTCAGGTGGATTATTCACATTTTCCATTTGCTTTTTATCCTACCAAGAAATATGGTCAGAATTCAGTTTCCTTGAGTATGGAGGTATCATAATTAAAAAAAACAGAACTTGCTTAAAAGTCTGAGTCTGAGCACTTTTTGCAGCTAAACTTGGAGAATAGATTTCTCTTTAAGTTCAAACTCAGGTCATTGTGAAGCTTAATCTATTAATCTGTGTGAAGATCTAGGGTACTACAGTGATCGTCTCCATGAAAAAGCTTGCTGACTTCTGAGAAACAAATGTCCATATTTCTGGTCAACAGATGAAAAGCTGCAGTGTCTTTGATGTTAACCCACTGCAGAAGCTACATGACATTCAGCAGACAGATTAAATTTTCCTACATGATGAATTTTAAGAAAGCCATAGTTAAGCTAGATAGGGAAGTAAAAGAATTTTACTCATTCTACCAGAGTCTGGATAGAACAGTGGTTTGCCTAAGAATTCTCAAAAACAGATGTAAAAGTGTAACCGATATTTTCATTTTTTTACTAAATAAAGAACCATTTTTCAATTAGGAGCTAGAGAACAAAAATCAGGTGTCAACAAAACAGTTTCAGTCATGTAGACCAGGTGGAAAAAATCACAGGCTACAGCTTCAGATTGTGTACAAAAAGAGTTCATATGCAGTGATACAAGCCACATATGTTTAAAGCTAATGAGATAGGTTTCATGATTAATCGACAGTGATGAAATAAGCCCCAATTCAGTATTGCATGTAATAGCTTCATAAAATTATTTCTTTCCCATTAAACGGGGGGAAGAAAGCATCCATTAAAATATTTTATTTATACTTTTATTTATTGAAAGCAAACCACTAATTTCCTTAGCATAGAGGCATAGAAATGAGCTATCCATTAGAACAGCATGAACTATCAGCACGCATCACTAGCAATATCCTTATCTGCAATTTTTCTGTGGTACGTCTGCCATAACGAATGTGGCTTTTCATTCTTATTAATTTAAATCTTTTGTGTTTACCATATTTTAACTTCTTAATGCTCTGCAAGTTTTCAGTGAGTTACCTGAAACCTGTTCTACCAATTCCAAGGTAAGCTCTACACTAACTTTTCTTTATGGCAATATCAGCTTAAGGAGTTGCCACTTTTAACCTGTGTTAATTCCCTCATTTATATATAGACAGTTTAAAATGAAGTACATGGGGACAGCTGGTGGCAGGAAAGCTACAGTGTACAGCCAGATGGAAGAACTACTACCAAGCTACTACCACATAAGAGGTAGTGGACCTAAGAACAATTTTCACCTTTGCCAAAACATTAGTATATCTGCACTGTTGTTGACAAGAGAGACAATCCTCTAGTCTGGTGATTCAGTCATGTAATGGTTTCACATTCACCAATTTCTGTTTTCTAAATTTAGTGTAGTGGTTTGTGTGTCTACCAGAATCACCTACTCTCTGTCTACTGTGAAAAAGGATAAGAGAAAAGCAAAGCAGACTCAAACTTAAAAGGTATAAAGATAAACACACATTAAAAGAAGAGAATGAGAATCAAAATGAAACCTTCAAAACACTTCTCCCTCCCCACAAACTGTTCACTTTCCCACTGACAACATAAAGAGACAAAACCTTGGTTTTTCAGTCAGTTTCACCATTTTAAAAGAGTCTTTCATCAGTTCTTAGGGAGAGGAGTCTCTCTTATAATTCCCATGGAGACATTGTCACAAGAAAACAGTTCTCTGGTGGCTCCCATGTAAGGAATCTGCAGGCACCCGGAAACTCTGCAAACCGTGAAGTCCCTCCCATTCGGCAACCTTCCCACTAGCTGCACTCATGGGCCATATCAGCTAATTAAGGGTACAGTTTAAGGATAACTGTTCTAGTATAAAACAAAGATTTTCTTCATCTATCTCCAAAATCTTCTTCATCTCAAGAAACAGATGTCTTCTTTTCTTCCCTGGGGCAGAGGGCGTCTCTTTATCTTCCTCTGTTCAAAATTCTCCATTAGATCACAGCTATATCAGTCCACAGCTATGACTAGAACTTTGCATCCCCCTAAAAAGCATTCTGTAAGTTACAAAGATATTTTAGTCCCTTCTTCATGGCCTCACAAGAGAAGTCCAGCCCAAACTAGGCAACTTCTCAATCTTCCTCCAACCAAGGACTTTCAGTCTCTCTTCATGCTGTGTCTCTTTGAGTCTCAATCACTGTCTGTTCTCACTCAGAGAAAGGATTAATGCCTTTTAAGTCCTATCTGCCAAGGAAAGAGTTAACATCTCACCCGGGCCTACAGAAGGCATAATGGTTTCCCAGGAAATGGCTGAAGGTGGTAGGGTCATGTCATGCCAAACTCTAGCTGGATATGGATGGACACCCTCCCCTTTGCTGGATGACTTGGTAGTGGTGGCCAGAGCCGCACGGCGGGGCGAAGGGGGCTGGGTCCTGGCGGGCGCTGCCCGGCCCGGCTAGGCCTCCTGGCCTGCAATGGGGTCACAGCAGCCGCTCCCAGGGGCCCGGCAGACACCTCCCTCGGCCCGGGCCAGCGGCACTGGCAGCTCCCAGGGCCCGGGCAGGCCTGGCCAGGCCTCCTGGGCTGCGGCTTTAGCGGCAGGATGTTTAACAGCCGTCCAAGTTCAATATGGCCGAGACAGGGCCCTCTCTCTCTTCCCCTCCCTCTGCCCACTGGCCCCGGGCAGGGCTACCCGGGCCAGACCCTTGTGGCAAGCAGGGAGTAGGGTTGGCTTGTCTCTCTCAAAACCCAGAAGAAAGAAAGCGATTCCCGGAGTTCTCTGATTTTTAAACCTATGTGTTGGCAGAGGTGTGTCACCTTTCTAATGGCTATATTAGCTGTCAATTTTCATGCCTAGTCACTGATTGGTTTTGCTATAACTTCCTCAGAAGAATCACTTCTTTGCTAAACCACCACAATTCATAAAAGCTTGTTAAGTAACTTAGCTACTGAACTAAGAAGTTCATGTTCTTTACTGAATCTAGAGAAATGTAGAAAAAAAGGACTAAGCCACGTTGGAGGAATATGGGAATGTTTTCAGAGTATGCAGGGATACACCCTGTAAGTCTATGGTCCCCTTTGAACTAAATGTAATAATATATGTCAGGACAACATAAAGGACTTCTTCAAGTACCAGCAGTTTAATCACTGGCAAAAGGAAGATCAGGAAAAATGTGGGCACACAGACAAATGAGATTGGTGCCCATGTGATTGAGGATACAGAGAATACTGTATCCTCAATCTACTTTCCTTTAGTCTTTACTGCTAAGAGCAACCTTCACCAATTACATGCCATGGGAGCAAGAGAATGTTTGGAGAAAGGGAAGTTTTCCCTTTGCAGAGGGGGATCATGTTAGAGATCATTTAGGCAAATTTAACATCCAAAAATCCATGGGCCTCATGAGTGCTGAGAGAGCTGGCAAATGTTATTGTTAAGCCATTTTTGAAAGGTCATAAAGAGATGGAGAAGTGTCTGAGGACTGGAAGAAATCCCACGTCACTCCAGATTAGAGATAGCAACATAGAGGACCAGGAAGCTACTGGCGAGTCAGCCTCACCTCCAACCCTTGAAAGGTGGTGGAACAGCCCATCCTGATTGTCATTTCTAAGCATGTGGGGAAAGGTTATCAGGAGTGGTCAATATGGATTCATTGGGGGAAATTATGCTTGACCAGTCTGATTGCCTTCTATGATGGAATTACTGGCCAGGTAGATGAGAGAAGAGCAGTGGATGTTGTCTCTCAATAAGGCTTTTGACACTCTCTCACATAACATGCTCATAGATAAGCTCAAAAGGAATGAGTTGGATGAGTGGACAGCAGCACGGATTAAAAACTGGCTCAATGGCAGAGCTCAGAGGGTTGCGATCTGTGGCACAGGGTGTAGCTGTAGGTGTGCAGCCGGCAGTGTCCCCAGAGGTCAGTACTGGATCCAGTCTTGTTCTTATCTATTGTTGACCTTGATGAAGGGACAGAGTGCTCCCTCAGCAAGTTTGCTGATGGTAGAAAGCTGGAGGAATGGCTGATACCCCAGGGTGTTGTGCTGTCGTTCAACAGGAATGCTCTCTAGGCCCTGTTCCTAGTTTTTAGGGAAGCGAAAAGAGAAAAACATATTTTAATTTACAAGTTCTTTAAAATGGCCAAGTCCAAAGCTTACTGAAGTCAAACTCCTGTTATTCTAATTGGGCATTTTCAATACAGCCCAAACAGGAAAACATATCCAATAAAATAGAAGTGAACACACAACTGAAAAATTCAGTTCTCTTGGTAGGAATGATGCTATGAAGTGGACTAATCAACTGAATCACTGGAAAAGGTGGCAGAGGGAGAACAAAATTAAAGGGAAGTATGAGGAGCCCCCTCTGCTATGACTTACTTTCTTTTGCTGTGCAAGGTAATTGAAAAGTCAAGGAGAAAGCTATGGTCGTTATGGTCGAACATGAGTTGGTTTGTGAGTGTACCCCCCAGAGCAAAGCATCTAATCAATATCAAGACATTTTTAAGCCTAAATATCTAAATGATAAAAAAAAGGCATTAAACTTTATTTTCCCCTTCAATTACAAGTCCCATTAAATAAAAGAAAAAAACACTTAAAGGATTTTTTTCTTGAAACTAACCTTATTAGATAAATTGTCTAAATATTTTATGTCAGTGACCCTGTGGAAAATAACAAATTGCCATTGTTCATACAGACTTGTAGTGGCACTTCACTCCTGAATTCTTTCTAATTTTCTAAGAATCTAATCAAATGGATCCCACTTGCTGAACCAATTGAAAATATTATCAGTCATGACTAGAAAAAACGAATTAAGAAATGTGGAGAATATAGAAACAAAGATTAAAAATGCATCTTCCTTAATTTTGAGTCATTATTGTGCATAATCAGCAGCATTCTTGTGCTTGAAGGCACTCCTGAAAACCCTAGCACATGATTTAACAAGTGGTCTGATCTTGACATCTGAAATTATTTAAGATTGAAAAATCAGAAATGCCTCTATCATAAGAACAGATGTAAAGGAGATTTGCACCTAGAAATAGTAAGATATTTTGAGTTCAGTAATAACAGATGATGATTGAGGAACTTTGAAGCTTTCCAACTTTTTCTGAGTAAGAACTGGGATAAAATTGTGCATTTAAACAAGGCAGTGAATGTTTTCATGCTCCTTCTTCCTTTTCATAAAATCAGACAATCATTAGTGTTGGAAAAGGCCTCCAAGATTATTGTGTCCAAACTTTTACTGAACACCACCATACTAAACCATAACACTAAATTTCTTCATCCAGTCATTTCTTGAACACTTCCAAGGATGAATCTGTCACCTCCCTGAGCAGCCTGTTTCAATTCTTGGTAAATCTTCCAGTAGAAAAAAAGCATTTCCTCACACTTAGGCTCCTTATCATGACCTAGTGATACAACCTGCAGTGAATGAATGATGAGAAAGAGGGTTGGAAGACCATTAGAAGAGAAATTAACAACTCAATGACACATACTCGCAAATGTATTAACTCAACTGGATAGGTGTTGGGAATAGTACAGCAATATTCACTCCACAAAACATACACATCAACCAAAGCTTGATCCCCTAAATCCAAAAAAGCCCAGTACAGCATAGGCCCAGGGAAGGAGGTCACTTGGATCCATTGTCATGAGGTCAGGGCCTGCCTGGAAGTTCGGATTCATTTTGTGGCAGCACTTCCTCAGACTCTGCCATCCATGTGAAGTATGGCAGCCATGTGTTCTCCTCCTGCTCCATCAGGTAATGTTTTCACTGTTTATGGTTTTGTCAACCAGTCTATCAGCTGAAGCAGCCCACAAGCTCACCATATCTCTTTTCGTTTTGACAAAGAAACTAGGACTACCCTCAGAGAGAGTGTAAGGGGTGCGGAAGAGCAGTGATAAAACATGGAGATAAGATCATTCAGCTGTGTAAGTTGTTACTTTTGTCACCTTATTGGTCCAAAAGACTTGTCAGGATCCTCGTGGTCTCTAACATGTAATATACATTATTATATATATAAAATAATATGCTGTGAACAAAATAAACCCTCAGCATCTTGATTGTAGCTGGCAAAATCCTGCTATCCCAACTTTCAGACCATACCCTGTCAGAAAATAACCCATGAACACAACAAGTTCTCATCCTCTCAAAAGCAAATATTTTGGATGTTTTCTGTCCCTCTGGAGTACCATCATGGGAACCCAAAACTATCTCGTGACACAAGTATAGAATCACTTGCTTTTCCCTGTCTCTGCTCAGACACTAGGTATTTATTGCCATCTGAGCATAATTCCATCACTCCTATTTCTCTCCTGTACCTCAGGTGCTGTTTCTTTCCAAGGTATCCAGAAAGTTACACTGAATAATGCAATATTTACAAAATATTTACAAAAAGCAAAAGCCTTGAAGAGAAAGGCATATTAAAATGATAAAACAGGCTATGTGTGTGATACATATGTATGAAGCTTGTTCAGAGGGTGTGATGAATCTGATGGTTCCAAGCTTTCTCTGGAACTGATAGGTGCTGCTCTCTTCCTGGAATATGCTCTTACCCTGCCTTCCCTTGTCTTCAGTGAGAAGTGGAAATAAGGAAATAAATAACATCTGATTTATTTGCTATCAACTGTCAGAGGAAAGAAGTGACAAGGTTGAAGATTCTCCATAACTTGCTTTGCATTCAGTCAGGGTAAAAAGCTTTTGTGCTCAAAACCTTCTTACCTGAATAACAGGGGTTTTGTTTGTTGGTTTGTTGTTTTTCTTCCTTGTATTCCTAATATGTTCAGTATGTAAAAAAGTATGTTCAGACTTCGAGCTTGTAGCTGCTCAGAGACGACCAATGTGAAATATTTGCCCATGAAAGAGTTTCATATTTCACTTTACACAGAAGTTGCCACTATTGTTTCTTTCTAAGATCTGAGATGGTAATTTCCTCTAAACTAGCATGTTAGAGCCTGGAGAGAGTTTGTCCCATTTGAGTTTATTTGGCGGAGTTAGATAGTTGAGTTAGGGAGTTCAGCTAGTTGAGCTCTCTCCTTTTCTTGGATACTGCACTTAAGATTTCATACTCCTGTTCTGGCTTCCTAGCCTTCCATCTTCCAGCAGCCCCTCAACCACCATAGGCGGCATCTAATGTTGACCTTCTTCTGAAAGTCACTGTCTTCTTTCTCCTTGATATCTTCTTCAGAATGTGGGGGAAAGTGGATCTCTGAATATCAGCAAGGATGCTGAGTGACAAATTAGCATCAGGATTGCATCCAGAAGCTGTGATCAGAGTCAGACACAGGACAATGGTCTTTTGGCAAGTCCACAGCGGCAGGGAAGGCCAGGAAGCCCAGTCCGCAGGTATGGGTCAAGGGCAGGATGGATGGGGTCTGGTGAGACTGAGTACACACTTCACTGCTGCCCGTCTGTGAAGATACACAGGCTGGGCCTGGCAGGAAAGCCTCTTCTTAAAAGCACCTCCCAATGGAAAGGAGAGGCAGTCCCTCACACTTAGTTTTCTTCACAACAGTTTTTGTCAGTGAAGTAGTGACCTTGGGTTCAGCCAGCTAAACACCTTAACTCAGCCACATAAGTTCCAGGAGGGGATGAAGTTTGCTCAGGATCTTGAGACAGGCTCTGAAATACACAGGGGCATAGGAAGTTGGTTGATACTGTTTTGATAGTATAAGTTAAATTGAAGAAAATGGTTCATTTCATAGTATCTTGCTATTATGTCTAAACTAGGCTAAGATTCTCAGATATAAAATGCCTTAGAAATGAACAGCACTTTTTTCCTTTCAGGACTAGGTACTGAGAAAGAATTTGAGAAACCATGATGAATTTAAGGGCTTTCCTAGAACATAATATCAGAAGTATAACACAGATCTCATTAGCAGAGATTAATGGGCTTTCTCATGTTGGTAGCTTGAAAAAGAATGAAAATAAATATAGAGAAGACTATCCAGCAAAGTTACTTACCCCTGCAAATAGCCATTACTGAACAGAAGCAGAAGATTAGGTGGACCAGGGCAGGAGAATAAATCCAGAGTAACTACTGAAGACAGTGAAGTTACTCCACATTTATACCAGTTTAACTGAGAAAAGGAAAAGGTCCGTTGAGTATAATTGAATCAAGGAGTTTTCCATTAAGTCCAAATGACTTTCACAGCAGGAGGCTCCTGAAAGCTCAGAGGAGAGCAGCCATTCCAGAACAATAACATCTCACTTTTGTTCTGCATTTAATTCTTTACTATTTGGACACAGTGTTTTAAAATACAAGCTATGTTTTTTACATTAGTTATATCTGATGCCAAACACTCTTGAATTCCAGTTACAGCATCCATATTTTCTATAGAAATTTACTTATATTTTCTGAATTTTATGCCTTTGGGTTTTGTTGGGGTTTTGTGGTTTTGGTTGGTTGGTTGGTTTTTTAATTACTTTTGTTATTGTACAATTTGTATGGATTTGAGTATTGTATGTTTTACATACTTTCTTTTGGAGGTTCTGGTCATGTGTGAGTGCAACATTTCAGAAACACAAAGATTTAAAATATTCTATTGCCTTACTGAAAAATTAAACATATGACTAAAAGCAAGGTTCAAATATTCAAACTCACAGTTGATTTTGCATAGTATAGAGATAAAGTATACTAAAAAAACCTGTGAAGGATTGTATCTATTTTCAACTACTCCAAAGGTTTATTCTTTCTAAGGGTTTCTTTTGGAATAGGAGGGAATTGGTTGCTTGTTTGTTTGTGGGCTTTTCTAAATTTTTTTTGTTTGTGAGCTCCAGTTTCGATATCTATTATACCCTCTACCCATCAGGAAATACCTGGAGAAAAATTAAACTTACAAAGATGCATGTACATAATGATTTAATGAATGATTCCTATACCTAGGAATTAAACAAAATTCCTAGGTATAGGAATTCCTATACCTAGGAATTAAACAAAACAGAGAAGGAAAAAAAAAAAGCATTTAACTGTTTCTAAATCTTTAACGTTTATCTATATGTTCTCATATTAATAAGGCAATTTCTGCAAACATATAGATGGGAATTTTGCCCTGGCCACCAGTCCCTCTTGAAAATAGTAACACTAATTACCTGAAGAAGAGGTATTCATTTTTTTATCATAGCAACAGGTCTCTGAATACTTACAAGATATGCATATGTGTATGTAGCTAATATGCAGTGCAGTGTGATAATTATATATCTGTATATAAAGGTCTAATATCTTCAATACAGTATTGCCTGTACAATATCATAATTCCCTGTACAATATCATAAACAAGTAGAACTATATTGAAATGCAAAAGCTAGCACTTGTTTATTTACTTGAATATTATACAAATGTTAGTCAACCCATTATTGGAAGAGAGATTGCACAAAAATTGATTTTGGTGATAACCAGGAATATTACAGTTATTAATTTTTAAAACTAGTTTCTAAAATTAAGCAAGACTGCTGAAAGCAAAGTTACAAAGTAATTAACAATGTGATTTCTTTTTTAATTGCAAGTGAGAATGTAGTTCTGGCTCAACAACTGTGTCTCTTTACTTCAGGTTTTACTCTTTTTCATGAAGTAAATTCACTTCATTTAGCTGGCAGAGACAGTAGGTAATGCTATCTTGAGTTGACAAGTAAAAGAGCATACTCCAAGAGGCCCTGCATTTCCTTTTCTAGGATCAGACTACATTTAGGCATAGTTTCTTTTTCCACAATGAAAGCCTGGTTAAGACATGCCTTGCTTTTCAGAGTGTGATTAATTTCTCCTCCAAGCTTCAGCCACTCAACCTGATTTACATGAATCTGATTATTTGTTACACTATCTTATGATTAATTATCTAATTTTAAGGAGTGATCAATGAGGAAAGAAAGCAGGTTTCTACTTTGAACATATATGTTAAAATTTTAACAGTGTCTTCTTCTTTTTTTTTTTTTTTTTTAACCACGCTCTTATCCCCCAAAAGAGAAAAGAGATGCATGAAGGTCACTACTGAAGATTCATAAACCATTGTGAATAATGTCAGAACTATAATTTAATTAGCGGCCCATCTGTCACTTTCTGTTTGATGAGCACTAAATGTCCAATTATCATTTAATATCTGCTCTAATCAGCTCTGGCAAATTTCGCAGGCACACTACAGATGACATTAATAGATGGAAGTGAGGCTACCTTTGCAACATTATCAGAGAGAGAAAGCTTGTGCAGTTTGGACTTACAATGGGGAAGGCATGAATTCATTCCAATTAGCAGCAAAAGCCTTTAATGCAGATTCTGTTATTGCATTTTACTAACTAAAGTTTTAGGGTTTTTTTTTTTTTTTCCCAGACTTTGCTAAAACACTTTTAATTTCTATGGAATTTTTATTTTGTTTGTATCCAGAAATAATGTTTAATACTATATTCCCAAAGCCTGTATCTTTCATCTCTCTTTCTTTATTGTTTTAATGAATTAGTTTGCACCTTTTGATTCTTCACCCTATTTCTGTCATTAGTCCTTGCAAACAAAAGACCCACAGGGTTCTTTATAAAGAAAGGAAAAAAATGTGTTGAATAAATGTGAGTAGATTTAATAACAATCCCAAGTAAACAAACTAAAAAAACCCACCTGAAATACACAATACAGACAAAAAAAAAATAATACTGGGATAAATTTTTAGTCATTTGCTGGGACAGAGTATTAATACCCACCATGACCTTCTTCTGATAAAAGAAAAGCAAAAGAAAAACCCTTTTAATGAGAACTTACAGCACATGTCCTTTCAGACAAGATGCAGAAAATGACCACATGTTAAAAGCACAAGACTAACTCGCTGATGAGGCTGACAATCTATGAAATATGTATTGGTTGCAGCCTAAAATCCTACTTTTTCCTCTTGTAATAGAAAATTAAAAACCCTACTTTATCCACACCTTGGGTCAAGGTCAGGCAGCTATACCTTCTCAGATTTGAGATCAATAACCTAGGTCTCTGAAAAAGACTTTTGTCTTGACAAGAAGCTTCCTCTAATAAGTAGGAACTGCTCACGTTACTGTTTAAATTTAGTCCCCAACTCTAGTTCAAGGTGAAATTCTCCAGCACTAGGAAAGAGAATGCAGCCAAAAAGCTACTGTTTGTAATATGACTGCATTGGTTTGATGCTGAGTAGCTAATAAGATTGGTGTTGCTGCCTGGCAGATCCACTGCAGTGATAAAATAGTCAGCTAAAAGATATAAAATAAGCCCCTTTTCCACCCTGCTATATGTTTTGGCAGCAACTCAAAAGCTAGAATATATTTTCTGATACTTCCATATTTCTACTAATAAGATTGATTCTGAGATTGTACGAACTACAGTTTGAATTTATAAGACCTTGTCAGGATGTTACAGTCTCCTTAACCCCTCATTATTCTGCCCAACCCAACATGCATTATAGCACTGGGTATTTAGAAAACAGAAATCTGCTGCTGGAAGCTATGCAAGTTCAACTAATGCACATGAAGAAGAATTCTCATTATGTGTGTCCTCTCAGGTTTCTTATGGTTTATTACTTTTCAAACCCACTGTGCACATGAGGCACTGATTTAACAGTAATCTCCCAAAAATGGGACACAAGACATCTCTGAATCAAGGCATAACAAAGGGATTTTTGCATAAGGACAAATTAGCAAGAATATACACAAAGCAAACTAGTATCACCCCAGGGGAATGGAAATGAAGGAGATTATAAGTCCCCAGATGTGATTGATCCTCATTTCTTCTCCTGAGCTTTGGCTCAGAAATTTGGCTCTAGACACAGATCTAAAGAAGATATAACTCAAATGCAGGGATTTGCTCATGAGAAACTCTGGAAAGAAGTAGTCCTCTAGAACTAAAGACAAATCCAGCAATGAAAAAAATGGTTATCAAGGACTTTGGGGAGACAAAGAAGTGCCTTGATTCTGAAGAAAATTTTAAATGCACTTGAGAATTAAAAAAAAGAATTCAAGAAGAGAGGAGGTTGTTTGCATGCAGGATTGATATAAACAAGGATTAATTTTCAGGTCTTAATCAGATCTTTTCCTTCAGATGAAGTGTAACAGAAATCTTTAAGTATCTGTAACAGGTAGACAATATGGTAATATAAAGTGAGGATTGAGGACAATAAATTGTCTCTTCATGTGTACATGATGCCTGAGCATCACTGTGAAGTCTTTTATTTCTGATTATGCAATGAACAGCTAAATAAACTGACCATATGGAAAAGTAATAGCAGGTATAACATATTTTAAACTATTTTGAGAAGTTATTTTGGTTCCTATTCTCTTATGTAACAACAGGGACCTGTAGATATACCTCAAGCATCTTTCATTATTCCATCTGGTTTCACAGTTATTCAGATGGTGCTTTTCCATTGTAACTCTGTCTGCAGAAAGAACTGGAATAAGCAGGTGTAAGTATCACAAAACCTGCACAACTTGACAAAATTTTAATGCAGCATTGTCTTGACTACCCTTTTTTTTTTCTAGAAGAGAAGCATTCAGTCACATGGACTAATGAATAGCTAACTATTTTACACAAATTGTGACAGTTTGAAAAAACGGTGACATCAGCACTTCCTTTGGCTCCACAGCCTTGTTGAAGTTCCTCAGATGTTGTGGCAGAGATGAGTTATATCTTGTCATGTCCTCTCTGTGATGGTATAATGGATATCTAAATCCTGATGTAAGTAGACTTAGTTTTGCCTCGTAAGCACAATGGTAATACAACTAGATATTTCCAAATGTTTCATCTATCATTAAAAAAAATAGTTTAATTTAACTGAAATGTACTACTAGTTTAGATCCATATCCAGAATTGGTTCTGGATTACTGAAAATCCATACTCAGGAAAAGGTAATTTGCTTTTAAAAATTCAGCTCATACCTATTTTTTTCCATCTCTTTAAAGTTTATATACTTTTAAATCAGTACAAAGAATGACAGAAAGTCAGTTAACACCTATTAACAGTTTAGGATTGCTGATACAATGAGACATTCTTTAATATGATAAATTATAGGTGTGGACTATACCCCATGAAAAAATTTATGTCTACATAATGGGGAACACAGCACTTAAATCCTGGTTTTCTGAAATATGAAATAAGCCCATAAAAAAGAAGAAGAGCATCTCTAGGATGTTCCATAAAGAATGGCAGCCTGTTAGGAAAAAGAGTGTTGGAGAAAGCAGCTTTCACTGGTCAGATAAATATTTTTCATTAGCATTAGATCCTGCCCTGAGGGTCAGTGCTTAGACACAGTGTTAGATGAGTACAATATCTCACCAGCCTAAAGGTTAGGGTTTTGGAGGGCTTTTAGCATTGGTTTAGCTGATAGATCTCAACCTGGAAGACCACACTTCCCTAACAAAACTAATCATATCCATCTAAATTATAAAAAAGGTCTGGGTTATTTTATTACTTAGTCCATTAGCAGAACAGGTCCAAATGTTATTCTCATTTCTTTTTCTAATCACATCTTAAGTTTTACCAGTCTCTATCATGGCATTGCATTTCTGTAATATTTTTTCATTATTACACACTATATGAATGAATTAATAAGTATAAAATTACTACAGGGGATCCTCTGTTCAGGTAATGTAAAATGTAAAAATAAATCTATTTTTTATTTTCAAGAAACAAATTAAAAGGGAAAAAAATAATTTCCAGAGCATTGTTCAATCATTTGGCCAGGACTTCAGTATAACTCTTTCACTGAAAGCAAGTTATGAAAGTCAGTCAGCCACCATAAATTAATGGTGCTCTTCAGTGGCATGCAAGGAGAAAAATAGATACAAAGAAAAAAAAAAAAAAGAAAAAGAAAAAACAATCTAAAAAACCTCAACAACAAATATGGAGCATGACCTGTTGGAAAAAAAAATGGATGTAGTTAATAGTGTTTTAGAGAAGAAATACCAGCCAGCAGAGAGTGGGATATTGGGAGAGTATACCAATAAAAAAAACTGAACTGGCACATTATCACGGATACTGCAGGTAACCCTGGAGAACCTTGCTTTGCCTCTCTGTCTTCCTGTGCACCTGCTGCCTATTCAGGAATTTCTGTGGCTTCTGCTTATGAGGGACATGGCCTAGTTACCTTTGATGTCAATGGTCAAACCGTCATTACTTCCTTGGAAGCAGATGGGGCCCATATGGCCTGCTTGCATGATCATTGCTCATGTACAACACCCACAGAGCTAACAGGCTTCTAACTGGGATGAATTGCATTGTGACAAACAGTACAATGAATTAAAGAAGCAAAAACAATGTGAAAACTTTGTAGGAAATGGCGAATTTTATAACCCTCTTCTGGGTACATCATGGCACCTCACACCTTTTGAAAGACTTGAGGAGGAATGAGTTGTGAGAGTCTATAATGGGGCAATGAAAAATAGCAGGAAGGTATGGGAAAGGCCTGGTACTCTGGAGGCTGAAGCAGTAAGGATTATTTAGAGAACTATTACTCTATTGGGTTGTTACTATATGACCCTGGTGATGTCACTTTCCTCTTAGGAGACTCCTGCTTCTTCTGGATTGTGAAATGTGGTGGTTGTGAAGTGCAATGCCCCCAACCTCTGAACCCCAGTGTTACTCTCTCCAAAGCAAAAAGGGGAATAGTAGATGCTGCTAAAGAGCATATAACTAAAACCAGTTTTCCCCAGCTATGACACTGAGTGTATTAATCTTGAGAAGTGTCACGTGGAGTGCCAAATGGAGCACCTAGGAGTAGCAAAAGGGAGGGACTTAAGGGCGAGGAGACAGAACAGTCTGTACAGTTCAATATCAACTGCACTTAAAGGATGTGGCAGCAAGATACACAGTTGTGAAGGCATACAAAGTTCAAAGCTAACATGGACAAGGCATGTTTGAGAAAGGGTGTAGCATCAGAGTGTAGTAGCTAAGCCTTGCTACAAGGCAGGGTTAATTAGCTGCAGTGAGACAAGCTGTGGAGCTAAAAGCCTCTCAGACAATAAACAGTGTATATAATATTGGCAGAGATGCACTGTGTCATCTAGAGAGAGTTTACTTACCCTTAACTTGGAGAATCTCAGGATGACCTGCAAGTAGTGCTGTACAGAGATGTCCAGAGGTGCTTTTTTTAACTAACAGTCTGCCAATGACTAATCAAGGCAACTGAGCTCATGTTTCTAACCAATAGGAAACACATGCACAAGCAGGTTAGTTGCAAACTCAGGGCAAGCAAATCAGATACAGCAATAACTTTTAAATATGCACACCAAACAATTGCTTCAACTCTTCCCAGCTTTCTGTAGTTTCATCCCTTCTCAGAATGTATTTCTCTTGATTAGAACAAATACAGTTCAAAGACGTATTTTTATCATGCACAGTGCTTCAGTTTGGGTGTGAAAAGTATTTGATGGTTTGAGCAGTTAGTCTGAGAATCCAAGGCCGGGCACTGATGCTTAATATTTGTAGCTTTTATATTTTTCATATATTTTTAGCTTTGTAGATAGCTAATGCATTGCTGTAGCTCCTAGTACTTTTCCTACCCTTTCCCCCTACATTTAGGAACAATAAGCTTATTCCAAGAAGAGAACTAACTACAAGGATGTTCTCTTTTCCAACCAGAATCTGAGAAAATGTAACAAAACTGGACTGCTTCCAGCGGGGCAGGACCCAGGGAATTATTACCTAACCAACTAACCTTCAAATTGGACAATACGTGATACGAATACTTATCCACTAGCCTTATAAAAATTATAAAATTACTGTACCATGTGCAGTTTTCACATTACTGTGTACTTGAAGGCTTTCAAATAAAGGTTTGCTTTTATATTATCACCCTAACTTTGCTTGGGAAGGTTTCTTCTACTTCCAGGCAACAGCATCAACAGTAGGATTTCACTCTTAGCAAGGAAAATAATAGCAGCTTCCTCCTGTGGGCCCAAATAATCCGACACTGCAGAGATATTTTCATGTTAAGCAATAATATATTAGTTTAGGAAATCCAGCTTTAACTTATATTCATGAAAGCAAGTAACATCTTTAAACTTAATGCAATGGTCACCTATAATAAATGTAACTATTCTCACCAGCTGTCCGTCACAAAATTTATGGAGAAGAAAAAGATAAAAACAAGATATAATGGAGACCTACCTTCTTGAGAGAGGTAATGTTTTGCCAACCTATAATTGACTTAGAAATGTTGTAGTGTGTACCTGATGTTATTTATTTATATTTGCATAATCATCAATCTGCTTAAAAAAATAAATATAAGAATTATATAGAGAGAATGTGGGCACAAAAGTATGAAGACTAAGAAAAATACTTCAAAATTGAAAGCACCCTTAACTAACAATGCAGAATTTTCTTATTTATGTACCTAGTTTGCTTTGGGAATCAGTGAGAAAATTTTCTTTTTGAACATTAAATGGTTGCTATTCTCATTTTATAAAACTCATGAAGGTGGTTACAATAATATAACCTTGCAATAGTGCTCAGTGCCAGCACCCTGCTATGACAGTAATAGAAGGAAATACAAATACAAATATAAACTTCATGCTCTTTCTGCTATGAACCATAGATGATGAGACAACAGTGTAGATGATGACTCAATGCAGATGACAATAACATCACAGTGATGTTGTAGAGATGGCTGGCTATTTATCCCAGGGAGTTTATATGTGGAATCATGAAAGTTTTAACTTGTGTATACAAAGGCCTTTGATGTTCCCCTTTCATGAATTCTAATGAGATTTAAATACTTATGGCAAGGCATCTTTCACAGAGGTCATCTGCTCATGCTCAGTACCTCTGTCACAGCTCATGAAGTTTCCCAAATAAATTTTAGAATCCACTGACACTATCTGAAGAAGAAATTGTCAGAACACTAACAAGCACAGGTTTCTTAACCAGCTATCAAATCATCATCATTACAGAGGCTTGGGTGCTTAACTTTTAAAGGGAACCTCGAATAAGCTTTCATTTTTTCTAATGGACTGAGAAGTGCTATACACTTTATAAAAAAACCCTCCCTTGTTCCATGTCAAACTAATTTTTCATGTAACTGATGGTTTAAGGGAATTCCTCTTTCTCTATTGATTTATTGCAACATTGGAATCTGCCTTAGGCAGATGTTCAGTTTGGATCTTTTGATCTTTTCCTTTACAACTTTTAAGGGTCCAAAACCAACACATCTTCCTATGCGTTCTAAATTTTACTTACGTTGTCCTTCTGCCAATTTTGGTACAGGCCCTCTTTTTTCTTCCTCTTCCTCCTCCTCTTCCTCTTCATTTTTATTTTCCTCATACCAGACTATCAATAGAGTAGAACAGAGTTTGTTCTTTTTGCTTGTTTAGTTTTGTTGTATGTGTGGTGTTGGTGGTGGTAGAGATGGGTATGAATGGTTAGGTACATGTGGTACAGATGGTTAGATATACTGTGAAGAGGGAACCTGAAGTTAGGCTTGGAATTTAAAATGGAAAATATATTCTAAAGATGCACATCAGTACTTTAAGAGAGAGAAAAATTACCTCTCAAAATATTAAGAACATGGCTGGAATGCAATAGGGGTTCAAAGAAATTGCAGTGACTTCTGTGTTCTCTGCCAAACCCCAGTTTCTGAGATGCAAGATAATCTTAGTTTTTTACCCCTCTCTGGGGCTCTCTGTTTTTTCCTAATTCCTAATGTCTTGTCCCTATATTGCTAAAAATATACTTGGGGGATTTTTAGGAAATCCATGGCTTTCTTAGAATGGAGAAAATCTTTCTCCAACTCTACTAAAGGCTTCTCATATAACTCCAGTCAACTGTTTTATGGTTCACTGAAGAATACAGGCAATTAAATCTT
Source organism: Cettia cetti (assembly GCA_013401135.1). Classification (NCBI taxonomy): domain Eukaryota; kingdom Metazoa; phylum Chordata; class Aves; order Passeriformes; family Sylviidae; genus Cettia; species Cettia cetti. Next base: position 59,371 of record VZUI01047321.1, read on the forward strand.
CTGTTTTTTCATTTATGATGAAAAGAAAGTTGATCTTATCTGAAAAGATACTTGTGTTTGGCAGTTAGAAATCCCCACTCTCACTTGTTTTAAAGTTGAGGTCGGAATGAAGGGGATAGTGTAAAACTCTAACACTCGTAGGAGACCTTGAGCACACATCTTGAATAATAGGCAGACAGTTGAGTTTGCATGAGTCCTGCAGAAAAAAGGTCCTTGATCAGTCATGCTGCTGCATTCAACATGAGTTGCAATCTGTAAGTGGCTTTCAAGGGTAACTCCAAATAAAGCACGTTACGGTAATACAGCCTGGAGGCAAAGATCAAAGCTGAGAGATGGGAGGATAAAAATACACTTCCTTTACAAATGGCCAGATGATTCTTGAGCTGTCTGCTTAAATACTTCCCATAATGAAGTAATAGAAAGTAGTGCAGCAGTGACAACAGCAGAAAGCAGAACAGGTGTTTTCAGTTTATTTCTGCCATTTATCCTCAGCTCAGTGCCTCCAGATTCTGATATTGAACTTTCATATTTCTTGAGCAGAAATCCTTAATTTAGGAAGCATAATTGCCTATTGCTTGGGCAAAATTGCCCATCAGCCTAGAGTTCTTGGAGTGTCCATCTGGGAAAAGAAGTTCAAGCATACTTAATTCTGTGGAATACTGAATCACAAAATACTTCTTTTTTTTCTTTTCTTTTTTTAATAAATCCACTTAAAATACTCCACAAAGAGGTATCAAAAACATTTTATGTCTAAATTTTCTTTTGAGAACAAATAATTTTCATATGCATATCTGTTTCATTTTTGTCTTTATTTTTGTCACTAATGAAGTTGGTGACTTTGTTAACCTTATGTGATACACTCTCAGATTTCTGTTGCTTTTATAATAATCTTCTGTTGCTATACTAGATGTGCTGAAAAAAAAATGAAACTTCTATAATGTTTATACACAGAATCACAGAAAATTTGGAGAATTTCATAGGAGTTAAGAATTGACATTGCATTTAAAATAAGTGCAAAATGTAACTTAGCTATCATTCATCAGCTGCATACATCAGAAGGCCAAGTCTAGGCTTCCAGTTGGGCTTGGGTCTATGAAAGCACTCAAAATAATTTAAGAAAAAAAGCTTTTTGAAGAGAACCTGAAAGAAAAACTCAGGTTTCCAAGCTTTGAAGCATCTTTAATATCATTCTTGAAAGCATTTCAGGCTTTTCTCCTATTACATTGTAGAATATCACTTATTTTCAAGTTTTAAGTTACATTCCTGAAGCAAGTTCTATTCTGGCATATAGAGAATATACACTAACAAAACAAATATATGAAAATCTCAATGAATGTCAATTTTTTTTATTTGTACAAGTAAATTAAAAATGATGAAAAATTGCACATTTATGGATTATTCTTTACTTTCTGCTTTAGTTTGTGACCCCAGTTTGTGTCGTCAGCAAATGTGACTTTTCTAAGTATTACTAGAATTTTGCTTATTATGACAAATAATACCAATATAATTTAACATTTTTGAAGTAGACTGACTTTGCTTTTTGTTCCATCCTCTATGATTTTCCTCCCACAAGTTTTCCATAACAGTAGCCATTGAGTTGCAAAGTGTGTTACAAAGTCGTCTTAGAAGCTGGATGAACATTCACTAAAAAATCCACAGAAGAAAATTGTGTTCATAATTGACTCAATCTTTTTTCATCAATATCTGCTTTTTATGCTTACTAACTATGAGTTGAACTAACTTACTAACCATGAGTTGAAACACCTTTTCACAAAAAAAAATCCTTTCCTGAAAGACACAGTTTGAAAGGAAATTCATCTCCTCGTCCACTTTCAGATATGTCTGTTAAGTGCCATTTAAATGTTTTACTAAAACAGCTTCATAATACTTCTTGTACCCATAACTTCATAACAGCTGCATGTATGCTTGTCTTGTTCCTTCTGACATTATGCTTATTTATCTGTCAGCTTATTTTTTCTTTTGTTGAATAAATCCTAACCAATTATAATCTGTTGCTACATTTTTTGCCTTTTTATTGTTAGACAAGCAGTTTTTTATAATTTTATTTCAGCATTTCCTCTTTAAATTGTATCATCCACTCTTTCTTTTTGTCTTTCTTAGACCAGAAGAAATAAAATTCATACTATTTTTGCAGGAAACCATTTTGTCATTGTAATCATTGCCTCATTCATCCATCATCATCACAAGATTTAATGCTCAAGAAGTTCCTGTGACTTTCCACTCATTAGATATCCTATGTTGTGGGAAGTGTAGCGCTGGAGGCTTTTTACAAAACCACATATATTTCTTTCAAGTCCATTGTCTATTCTAATGTAATTTTTTTTTTTTTTTCCTTCCAAGTCAAATCTTCCTTATTCAGATATGTGTATTTTTATACAGTGCTGATTGTTTGGGGTTTGGTTTGGCTCAGTTTGTTTGTTCTTTAAAAAATAGGCTTTTGAAAAGTTAATGTCAAATTCGAATCAGTTGACTCTAAGTTATAAAATCTTTCTGTGGGGTTCTATACAAGAAGGAAGGACTTCTTGAAAACGCAATTTTTTTTTCCTAAAAGGGATTCAGGAATCTCAGACCACTTGGTATATCCAAAGTCCATGCTTCTATATGGGTAGAAGAATGGCATCTTATGTCCAAATAAGATTTATCTATAGATACAGTTCATCAGTTTCTGCCTGCTAGGAGAAAATAAGGGGGACATTTTTCTGTAAGAATAAGAAGATTCTCACTGCACTGGCCTTTACAGAGTGAAGGGAAATAGAAGGTTCCTAGTTGCAATCAGCTTGATATAATAGATACATAATGTATCAACAGAGGCATAGAGCAACCTTGCTTGTTCCCAGGACTTTCTATTTACTATACTCACTCCTATAAATTGTTAGGCAGCCTAACATTTTCTGTAGCAGATCTACTGCTTACTCAGTAGTTATTTTGAATGATGCTTGTATATGTGCAGGGGACCAGATGTGTCCTTTCCAAGTATTAATGAGGAATTGCCATGGATGTATTTTATAAAGGCAGCCTCAGTCCCTAAAAAAAATTATTTGTCATCCTGGCAGTAACTGGTGAGAAAATTATGCACACAGGGCATTTATTTTCTTCTCTATAGTGTAAGCTAAGGTCAGAGGTTCAGACTTCACTTTACACTGTCTTTGTTAGCTCAACACAGAACAATGCAGAAACTAAAGGGGGAGAAATGCTCATTTTTGTCACTCGCAGTGGAATCATTGGTGGCCAAAAGGGATAGAGGCCAGAACACTTGATAATTTGCCCGCAGTGATGCTTGTACTCCTTGAGAGTTGTTTGAATTAAACACTGCCAACCAGGGAAAAATCAATAAAGTTGTTTAAATGGTTTCACAGGGGCTTTTGTGATGATTGAATATTACTCTTCTTACAAGACCACTAGCTCCTTCCTTTTTTTTTTCAGTGCATGACCAGTAACTAAAGTTATTCAGTATAAGAGTTCAAATGAAAGCTGAGCATCTTCTCTTCTTACCATCTTCCTCTACTGACAAATAGTTTTAATTTCCTTCTCTTTTTTTTTTTTTTAGCTAAGTAGAACAAATCAATAAACCTCCCAGAAGCAGCAACATTAACATTCCAAATCATCCTTATTTCCAGCTAGATCTGCAGAAAAGGGCAAGACCAACACTGATTTACACCATCTGAGGATTTACTCCAACATCTCTTTGGGTTAGATGACATTCAATCAATTTACCCATAAAATGATGCACTGTACAAGAAGAACTGCAAACAATACAGGTTTTCCATGTTTTAAATAGCATAATGTTTTATTTTTATAAATGTTTTTGACTCTCTTGAATGATAAATAATAGTTTAGAAAATTAATACATAAGGATTTAGCATCCAAAGCTGCTTTTTAAGGAATATGGCAAAAAAAAAGATCATTTAAGTACTATCTTACAGAAAGCAATAAATGTGAGAAAACCTGTATTATGCCCATGTAGAGGATCTATTCATTCAGCTAAAGATGCATGATGTGGTAGGTAAAAAATATAAAAGATACTTGTTTGCACTGAAATAAACCTCAGTCTTCCTCCAACATTATGTCAGCTGAACTAGTGCCAGTTTTTGACATTATTCACATGAACTGACAATGCAGGCCTAGTAGCAGTCAAACAGGTGGTGGTTTTCTACATTATTTGTGTACATTATTATAAAAGAGAAAGGAAAACTATGAATCATCACCCTAATAGTCCCTTCACTCTTTGGAAATGCATGCTGTCAAATATGAGTTTTCTTCCACACCTGATGAAATGCTTTCATTCTCTTATGCATCTTTTTCTGAAGATTTATTTTTCTGCTAGAAGTTACACATGGAAATGTTATTTTCCTGCTAGAAGTCACAAAAAGTGAATGAAATGACATCAAGGGAGACAGGATTCCTGGCTTTTTATCTCTGCTTTTCTACTACTCAACCTTTAGGATATGCCTTGATTTCCCTGCTAAAACCATTACAGCTACAAAAGTTAACTACAGAAATGTTTTGAGATTTAATTAACAGTTATTACATTTAAAAACCTTCATGAGCAACTCTCTGATGTGAATGAATTACACATTGTGGAACAGCAATGAAGGAAAATATGCCAACACAGAACACAGCAAAGAAACATCCAACAAAAACAAACAAAACAATCCTCCCTCTCCCCCATTAATGCCTTTACAGTGTTGTTTCACAGTTCTGGGATATGACACTTTGCAACAATTTCTACAATGTTTCCATCCCATAACTTATTCTTTTAGACTAACTGATACATATTTTTATTGGACAACATAACTTCCTAGAATATCATATATTTCATGCAAACCTCTTCACAAGAATCTCTCTTCATCTGCTTCAAATTGTGAAAATTAAGCTACCTCTTTTATAGACAATAATCATTGAGATAGTTTACACTCCCCATCCCAACTTCTGGGAAAACCCAATGAATTCAATAGCAGCAACGATCTTGATGAAAAAAATGCACCCTTTGAGCCTAACATATACTCCTAATCCCATTATTATTATGCTTCCAGAGGAAGAAAGATTTGGAATATTTTTTTTCCTTTCTGAGTCTAAATTTTCACCAATTAAACAAAAAAACAAACAAACAAACAAACATACACACAAAAAAAAAAAAAAACCACAAAAAAACCCCACAACCAAAAGCCAGGCATAAGAGTTCAGTTTGCATAAAGGGGGACATAACATTCAAATAAGAAATAGAGCATAAATTGTCTTCTCAAGTTTCCAGTTTACTATCATAGCATGATCATGTATACATCTGCATCACTTCATTTCTTATGAATTTGTCTTCTTATTTTTCCAGATTCCATCAACAAGTAGAAAGTACAGATGAGACAGAAACACCAAATAATTGAAGGAAAAAATACCAAGCTGTCTTTTAAGTATCAATAAAGTTCTAGCACTGGGGAAATATTCAGGACAGTCCAGAACCAAACTAGCCTATCCATTTTCCTTCAAGTACTTGGTATATACAGGTCATAGGCCCTCTGCTGGAAAAAGAGACAGGCCAGTTAACTTAAGGCTTGTATCCTGCACCACTTGGTCCTTCAGCTGGGCTGTAGGGATGAAATTCTCAGTTCAATTTTGTGGCTGTCTTCTTGTAGTCAACCAAACCCATTAGTAGTCATGCACATGGACTAAACCAGCAATTAAAAAAAAAAAATACAACCAACTTTGTAATCTATAAATTATTAACTTTTTAAGAGCTAATCATCTTCCATCTAATGAAAATCTTAATTAAAAATGCTTATGTTAGGTGTTGGTTTTTTTTCATTCTGGTGTTGATAAAAAATTCTAATATCTGAATTGTCTTATATGTGACATTTGCTTTCATAAGCCATGCAGTTATCAGAAGCTAATTCTGTTGAGAAACTAATCAGGGAAGGTGTTACACAAATGCAAAACATATGATTAAAGAGAGGGAAGGCAAAGCTCATGCAAAGAACTGAATATTATAATGAAATTGCCACTGAATGGAGATGTGAGGACTTCAAACTCAGTTTAATTAGGCCACTGAGTGGAATCCCCTAAGACTGACAGGAATTGAACAGCTAATAATCAGTTTGTTCTTTACTGATTACCAGCTAATCATGTCCCAAACACAACCCCTTTCCCCTTTCTCATTATGAATACATTTGCAAGCGTTTTTTCTAATTTCTGCACTTTTATGGGCATACAAGTCCTAATCAGATAACTTCAAGAGATTCAACTAGTGTAGTTAAAAGCCCACCTATTGGTTGTGGAGCAAATATTTGCATCCTTCAGCAACACACTGATAAACACTGGCTGTGCTTGTAGGAAGTGATGAGAAACCCAATTATGCAAGAGCAGCATATTCTGTTACCTAACTTTCCAATGTTGATTTCCATTTTCCAGCAGCTGAGGGTGCCCCTCCTGAGTACTGTAATTCTATGTACAAAGAAAACCTACTTGCATTCAGAATTTCATGCATACTATGACATTGACATCTGAGACCTATTCCTGTGAAGCTCCTTTTCCACAAAAAGGAAGAATAAACTTACGTTTTATGTGTCAGCTTTCATATGAACTGTAAACTCAGATTTTTTATCTATACCCCTTTTAAGTAATTTAAAAGAGGGCTATTGACTTCCTTAGACCTTACATCTGACCTGTCATGTTACAGACAACAAAGTGATATGGTTTGAGTGTTAGCTGACAAAAGAAGTAGAAAGCAACTAAACCAGTAGAAAAGTATCAATCAACTGCAATGGGGTGAACAGGTTATCTAGAATATTTTTAGATGATATTTGTCATGAAAAGCTTTAAAGGGTCAATTGTCTTTTGAAAAACAGTAAGCCACTGGGTGCCTAAGTTCTATACATATCTCAGTTTTCATCAATAGAATTTCCTAAATTCCCTGTAAAGCTTCTTTACTTATATAAATATTAAGGACTTCTGTTACCTCAATACACCTAAGCAGTTCAGCACCAAGGCCATGAATATGCCTCATCAGGATCCTCAGAACCTGTTAGCACCAATCCCACATCAGGAGTTCTCTCTGTAGACAACACAGAGGGCAGAAATGTTTTTATTAAAGATCCCAGAGAAACAAGACAGAGGTGCCTGTGCACTTCCATCTTTTCTGTAGTTCAGAGACTAGACGACCTTTGTAAAGTGTCCCCAGCATGAGACGACTCAAGCTTGCATCTCTTCCTCACAGGCCACCACACCTTTTCAAACAGTCACACATTTTCACTCTCCTACTGTGGTTTGTTTTGGGGTTTTTGGGTTTTTTTCACCATTCAGTATTCTTGTTTGGTCCAGAAAAAAGAAGCAATGGGAAACATGATTTCTTCCCTCTCAACAAATCAGGACACCTGCAGAGGAGACCTGTGTTCTGTTCTGTTTCCATGGAGTGTTTCTGTGTCTCACATGATGAACACTTAACGCTATATATGTGTAATTACATGCAGATGAGAGAGAAAATATCTCAGTATGCACTACACTTCTTTAGGACCCCAGCAAACATCATGGCTAGTGACAAAATAACCAGTAAAGATAACTGAACAATCCCCAGTGATCTCATGGATATGGAAAGAGCAAGTACCCCTACGGCAGTGGGTCACAGTGATGTAATGAGTAAAGCCATCATGTATCTTGTTACTTCTACAAGCGTGTCCAAATTCTTTCAACACTAAATTTCTCTTATCCTTTTTTAACATTTCTTTGGCTGTTCTTACCATTAATTACTACTGCAACAGTACACATATAACATCTGGTAGCTGGCAAGAGTGTGTTGGAAATAAATTTCAGCTTACTGAATCAGTTAATATGTTGCTGTTTGGAGTTTTTTAATTATTCACAAGGAAAGGTTTATATTGTCTTCTTGGACTGAGTCTTATAAACAAAATCAACACAAAATGAAGAAAAACAAATAAATCTTTAAGGAAATATCTTTAATTGCACAGGCATAAAATGTGGTTGCAATCACTGTTTTTTGTTATTAATTCTAAATTTTAAAGTATATCATAATACTTAAAGATTTTCTTTACATTTATTTAAAAAACAAACAAACAAAAAACCAGCCAAACCTTGAAGAATTTGCTCACTTCCTTTAGGGAAAAAAAACCAAACCCATTTTGAAAAATAAACAACGAATAAAATGCAGAGATGAATGCACAATGATAATTTAAGTTAAAACTTTACAGAAATAATTGTTTCCCCCAGCCTGGTTCTTTAAATAAAATAAAATTTTAAAAAATAATTAAAGGGAAAGAAGGAAGCAGTAAAGTGACTGCATTAAGAAGTTGATTGATGTGTTGCTCCTGTGCGATGTTCAGCAAGCTTTTCTCTGGAGAGACTTTATTGGTTTGCTGGTACTAAATTTTCCAAACATATATATATCTTCTGATGCATGGCAAGTTTGTCACTGTTGAGAAACTACGTCAGCCAAGTTAGAAAAGTTAAGAGCCTGTAAAACTTAAGTCATCCAGAACTGCCACTAATGGAAAAAAATATAGAGAGATATTAAAGAAATTCAAAGTTATATGAAGGTTGAGGTTTTAGATGGATGAGGGTAAAAGGTAGGTAGCACAGGCATTATATTCGCAGATTGCATAAAATACATAGAAAAGAATAATTTAAAATACAGAATGTCAGATCACATTCGAAAATTTTTCCTTTTAAAAGGAAAAAAAAAGAAGAGTTAAACCTGAATCTTATAAAAATTTCCTTATGCTGTCATTTGGGCTCTTTGTATATAAAGTTTAGCAGTACGAAGAAGCTTAAATTGGCAGCTGAAAACAGTAATAAATAAAGTATGAAATAATAACATTAAATTAATGTGAGAAATAATAAATTAGTCAATTAATTATTAATTATATAGACTCCTGTCTGAATTGGGTTTGTTCAGCCTGTGGAAGAGAAGGCTTTGGAGTGACCTAATTGCAGCCTTCCGGTACCTGAAGGGAGCCTACAAGAAAGATGGAGAGAGAACATTTACAAGAGCATGGAGTGACAGGAGAAGGGATAAGGGTTTCAAACTGAAAGAGTGAAGGTTTAGATGATAGGAAGAAATTCTTTATTGCAAAAGTGGTGAGGCAGTGGAACAGACTGCCCAGAGAAATTGGGGATGGCCTGCCTCTGGAAGTGTTCAAGGTTGGGACTTTGAGCAACCTGGTCTAGTGGAAAGTGTCCCTGCCCACAGCAAGGAGGCTGGAACTAGATGATCTTTAAGGTCCCTTTCAACTCAGACTGTTCTACAATTCTATACAAATCAGAATAATGAAAAAAATAGGTTTGGCTTTTTCTAGAGCCTTAAACCTCCATCCACTTAATTCTACAATTTTGATTTTTACTTTTTTTTTAAGCCTTTACTGTCTTCCTTAGCACAGTTTACCAGCAGCTGTTTTACACAAGATTTTTTACTTGGCACTTTCTGTTCTTATTATTTTCTCAATTCATTTCATTTTGACATTCAAAAAATGATGGCATTTGTATTGGTGACTGAAAAAAATTCAGGTGTTTTCTCATTTTTAAGAGGTTTGTCTCCATTTTAACATTATAAGTGATGTCAGTTGTCTTTAACAGTTCAAATTAAGAGGAAGTTACTGGACTAAGTTTATTTGCATGCATACAATTTTTTTATTTTCAGAAAGGAGTAATGCTGGAAAATATCAGCTTTCTGTCATGGAAAATCATATTTTTATATGCAATACTTAAACACGATCTCTGAAGATTTTCAGTTGTGTAAATGACCATTAACAAAATTGGATATCTGCTGGAATATGTTGTATGACAACAGAATGTTCTCTCATCTAATAATGAAACAAAATATCATTAAACCTGGGCAACTAACAATGCAAGCTAGATTTAAATCTTTCAGAATTCACTCGTGCTTTACCTATAAATATTCATGGGCAAAGAAGGTTGATAAATTCAATGGGTTTTGTACATCGAACTTATTCATCATGTCTTTGTATTCCTTATAAATTTCCTCATTAAGTGTGTCCAGGAAAACCTATTTCTGAATCAGAGTACAGTGGGACTTGCTATTCAATAGTCTATTCACCCTTGAGATCACTGCCCTTCTTAAAGCAGGTGAAACACATAGGTTAGAAAAAAAGGCACAGCCGTGGGACAGCATGTTTGTAAAAACAAAATATAATCAGCCAGACAACTGTATAATATACTTTAAAATTATATTTAAGCATGTTATGGGAATAGTAGATGATACTAATTTACCATTAATCAGACACTATTATCCAGCAAGAGCAGCCTCTGCCAGTGAATTGTTACACTGGTAAAAAGCTGACAGATTACTTTCCACTACAGTGTGCAGAAATAAGAGATCTTTACAAATGACATGCCACAGCCATGAAAGCCAATGACACAGGGAGCACTTAGAGCTGATAAGAAGCATTTACTTTCTGCCACTTCAAAAGTGAATTCTCCCTGGGATGCCTTTAATCCTACCTGGCACCTTAAACCCAATGCTCTGCACTGCAGCAAGAGGAGATGAAAGCAAAAGGGCACAGGCAAGAGAGAGACAAGCAGATTTAACAAGGCAGGCAATACATTTGACTGATCATTTTTTGACATAAAATACAGCAAGAGACAATGAAATAATGAAGAAGCAACAACAACAATAATAATTATAATAATTCTAATAGTTTAAACAAATCTATCTGGGGGACTGAAGCTTTAATCAGCCACAGCAACAGCCCACATAGCTGGGAAAGTGTTCTTTTATTAGGATGAATATTGAAAAATTAAAAAATTAAATTCAAAGCTGTTCTGTTTTGCAGTGAAGAAGTTGTATGTCTGCTAGGTAATAAGCAGATCACCAAATCAAGCAGGAACCTGGACCTCTCAGCTAGCAGAAATATTTTGCTGTAGAAAATGGTCCAAAGTTACTTTCCTTCCAGTCTTCCCTTTTGCTAGTAGCACTTGACTGTGAGATATCATAACATTGTGATACAAACACTTCCAAGTTTTGGCCAAGACACAGAACCATTAAAAGTAAACCCCATCAAACTAAACAGTAAACCAATAAGTGAACCGATTTTTAAAATTATTATTTTATATTATCAAAAGGCAATGTTAATTCTTAATAAAGATCCATCAGTTCCTTCCTAATCTGAAGGTGTTCATCCAGGTTAAAAGACATCTTTGCCTTGATAAGTCTTTGAAAATGTCACAGCTTTGAGCTCTTCAAGGATAAGGAGTAAAAATATTTTCCATTATATAGTAGAACTCAAAGTTTTCTAAAAGTTTTTCAACTATAACAATGTATCAGAAGTGTTATTTGTGTATATAAAACAAGATTTTAAGCAGTTATTCATTATTGTGGATGCACAAAACCCAAGGACACAGTCTATGACATGAAGCAAAATGTAAGCAAGATCTTTAGATTGCACTGGTCCTTTTAAACACAGTGCACAATTAAAGAATGTGGATTCTTCTCCCTGTGTATCAGCATTAGGAATGAAACTTTATATTTTTTAGTCAAAAAGTTAAGGATGTACAGGAATGATGTCTTAATATTTCTAGTAAATGTTTCTTTATCAAGAAACAGGTCAAGTTACACACAGTCTTAGCATGTACTCTTGTGCTCCTTTAAAGAAACTTTTGTAACTTGAGCCTTCAGACTTTCTAGAGACTAGCTGCCTATAACCTCTGTGTCACATTTTTCTTATTCAACTCAAGATAACTGAGAAGGAAAACAATTTTTTTATCGTTTTCCTTCTCAACCTAAAACAATTTTAAAAATAATTTTTATGACTATGTAATTTAAATTATATAAACAAGTAATGCTGGATTGGTACACAACTGTAGAAAAATTATCATAGTTATCATTTTTTATGTTTACTGTGACTTAGACTGGGATTTCTTTTTAGTTCCAGTGAATCCTGGGGTAATGCAAGTGCTGAAATACTTGCAGAATTAACTTTTAACTGGATAACCATAGGATATAGTTATGATAAAAATAAACCAAAAAACATACCACTTTTGTAAGCTACCTGTGAAATCCTAATGTAATATTTAACACATTCATCATTCCAAAGTATTAGAAGAGAGCTCTGGCACATTCACCCTTATTGGAGGAAACAAAGCTGTTACACAGAAGTTCAAATTCTGCTGATCTTCCACTGCTAAAACATTCTGTCCATAAGAAATACCCAAAATGGCACACTACTTTATGGAAGAAGGTTGACAGAATCTTGATCAAAGTAAATATATGACTGAAAGCAACAACTTGTACACATAAGCTTAAGATTAAGAAAGAAATTATTATGAAATAATTCTAGTTAGAGGAAAAGCTGCTTCCAAGTATGAATTCTGTACCATAATGGTGAAAAACTTTCCTGTTAAATTTGTATATAAGACACACAGACATATTCATAGTCTTTGTAAGCTTTTCAAATGTAAAAATCAAAAAGACTAAACATAATAACTTTAAAAACTTTTTTTTACATATCACATATAATTATATAATTGTATTTTTTCAGAGGAAATTCTATTTACCTTGTGTTTCAATAGCCAATAGCTATGTGGGCTTTAAATTATGGGGTAATTATATGCTACAGTTAAGAAAAAGCTGCTAGTACTTCCAATCTAATCCTGTTTGATGCATTTCACCCATTTCTGCAACATTAAAGAACTTGCTTAAAATAGTTGCTTTTCATCACTTTGAAATTTCAGGACAATGACAACTTACAGAAACTAGCATCACTCAATAGTGTGAGCCCCTGTGTTTAGGGATATGGTGACCATTTTCAGTAGTTTCTGTTCACCATCCTCATTATTTTGATGAGTTTTAATACTATTCATCAAAGAACACATTTTAAGTGTATACTCTGTGGCTATCAGGGGAATTTTCAAACTCATAAAATTGTATCATTATTCTTTACCTGAAATGATCTGGTGTTCTGCACCATGAATCTTCCTTTTAATAGACTATTGTAGGCATTGAATGAAATCTGAAAACTTTTCATGTTGCCTAAAACATGGCATTCTTAAAGACCAATCTCCAATACCTTTAATTACCTTGGCAGGAGGATGGGACTAGATGATCTCCAGAGGTCCCTTCCAACTCTGACTATCCTGTGATTCTGTGATTAATTGACTTTAGTTGAATACCCTGCACTACTGCCTGGCCCGACTTAATGAGTTACAAAGTTTTGCCTGCTGGTACAATGACTAGATTCAGTTTTTCTGAAATAATGGCAACAAAGTAGTTACTATAATGTTGCTTAATTGAGAAAGAGCACTATGAGCATTAAGAAAGGATACTGAATTGAATGATCCTGGAGTTTAGGATGTGAGAGTCTCCTATCATCAAGTAAAAACAGTTACCTTTCTTAACTAAAAATAAGGATTTCCCTCTGAAAGGCTTTTCTGGGGTAGCTATGCTACTAAGGATTTTGACAGTCCATCAGTGGCCTGATGAAGGATATCTCCTGCAATACTGTCACCTGTCACATTAGGAGAGAAGGGACTGGTTGTTCTTGGATGGACACCAGGTGCCCAGGAGGTCTCTCTATCGCTTCCCACCTTCACTAGGCAATGGGAGAAAATATAATTAAAGGCTTGTGGGTTAATATAAGAATGGAGTGCAGTCCTTCAGGAACAGAGGTCTCCAACATGGGTCCACCATGGGATCACAAGCCTTACCCACAAATCTGCTCCGGCATGGGTTCCTCTCCACAAGTCCACAGGCCCTGCCAGAAGCCTGGTCCAATCACAGTGTCACAGTATCCTTCAGAACACATCCATCTTCTCTAGTGTGAAGTCCTCCACAGCCTGCAGGTGTATGTCTGCTCCACCATGGAACTACATGGGCTCAAGGGGAACAGCCTGCCTCACCATGGTCTTCACCAAGGGCTGCAGGGGAATGGCAGTTCTGGAGACAGCAACACCTCTCTCCACTCCATTCTTAATTGACCTTGGTGTCTTCAGAGTTGTTCATCTGACATCTTCTCACTCCTCTCTCCCAGATGCTGTAGAACAGGTTTTTCCTCTTTTCAAATGTGTTATCTCAGAGGGAATTCCAGTGCCACTGATGGGTTCAGCCTTGTCCAGCCGTACATCTGTCTTGAAGCTGCTTATACTGTGCACAGCTTCTGGTATCTTCCCACAGAAATCACCCCTGTAGGCCCTCCACTACCAAAACCTTTTCCACACAAACCCCACACACTGGTGCTGTATCTTCTGAGACAGACTAGGTTCTTTAGGATCTTTTGGGCCAGCCATAAAGATTCATCATCTTCCTTCCCAACCAGAGCCGTTTCCGAAAGCAGAAATGTATACTTCTGGCTCTACTTCCAAAACCTCCTGATGGTGTGAAGAACTTCCAAAACCTCCTGATGGTGTGAAGGCTTGTGTAAGCAATAGGTTCTTATAGAGCATGACAAAGAGATCTCTGTCGCTCACTGTCAGTAGTCACTAGCAGACAGTCTGTAGTTGGATAGCAGTGTGTCCATCTAGTTATGCCAAGTCACAGTTCACCAGGGAAGCCAAGGTTTTCTTGAACTTTTCCCTATGGCAAGATGACTAAGAGCAAAAGTACAGTTTAAAAACCCACATAACAAGTCTTCCTTGCTCCTATTTTCTTCCCCAAACTCTTTCCTTTCCCTGCTTTCTTTCCTGTTTCTGGGCTCTCTTCTCACTCATGTGCAAAATTAAATCCAGTCCTTTATGCCTCAGTGGAGAACACATGAAGAATACAGAAGTAAAACAGTCCTTTCAATGGGAGGAACTAGACATTCTTTTTCTTTATTTGCTTCTTGGTGATTACTCTTTTCTGCCATGTCTTGCATATTCTTAATGCCTTTGATTGTGTACCACCTACCAGTGTATGTTTTTCTGATGAGTTTGTTGATCTCAGCTGTATGAAGTGATTTAGAGTTATTTAGAATCCAGTGGCATTTTAATAGGAAAACAGGCAATATCACAAAGTTCTTAACAGCTACCATGAGCAGGAACCTTTCTCATCTTTGTAAGTCTGTTTATGCCAAGAGGTAAGCAGATTGATGAAATGTTATGAAATATTCTTAACGACTTTTAAGGGCTAGGGAAAGCATTAAATACTAGTATACTGTTTTGTCCTACTGAAAGGAAACATGCAAGACTTTAAAGAGATCCAAAAAGCTATCAATTTATAATGGTAGTCACTGTAAAAGTATTTACTTATTATTTTTCTTTAGATATTGCCAGTAACCAATTCTATTCCTGATGGTGCCAGGAAAACTAACAGATATGCACAGAATTATTTACTTAAGTTACAGAATTTAATCTTCAAATGTGTCATTTTCTCAAAAATTTGAACAATAGACTGACTTGTACACAGATTGGTAGGGTTCATTTCCTTTGCGGAATAGCTATTTGGAAGCTCACACTACCGTCATGTAGGAAAAGATGGAGAGAATAACAAGTGGAAGCTAAAAGCATCTGTCAAAGAAGTCTGAACAAAACTGTAGTTTTCCTGACAGTGCAAACCTGTCCTGAACAAAGTACTGCACCATCCTGGTTAGGAAATTGGGGATAAAAGTAACAGTGACACCTGACAGTGTGATGAACTCTCACAGTCCCTTTGGAGCAACCATTGTATGTTCTCTATTCCTTTTTAATCATTCCAGTCACCTACAGGCAATTCCCTCTAACTATTGTAACAGTAAAAAGTGGAGATATTTTTAGCTGGTGAAGGTTCATTTGACATTTTGAATGCTTTCATCATATTATTTAGGATAGAAACACTGTTTCTCACTAAATAAAAAGATTTCAAGTACAGTAGATTCAACACAAGGTGGCAAAGAGCTTTGATTATGATATTTCAGCTGCATGAGATCTGACTGTAAAGGCTATAACAAAATTCTGTTGCTCTGTGGGAGAACAATCTTCAGCACAAAGGCTTTTTACTACCTAGGACTTTACTAAGTTTTAATGCTGATTTCCCTCACTTTTCTTTTCAACATCAGAACATCTCTATTAATGTATTTTAGACTAGGACATCATGCAGGGAATTAAAAGGGTACTACAACCTGGAAACTGAGGTCTATTATCACAATCTACTTAATTATAAAGTTATGCTTACATATATAGCACCTAATAAAAGTATGAAAGGGAAATGGCAAAGGTGTTACATTCTGACAAGTGTTCCCCAGACTGACAATAAATATGTTTTCCTGCTACCTACACACTTTAATCCTGCAGAAAAATACACAAACACATGTTCTCAACTGCTGAGTCTTGAACTTTATGAATCCTGAGTAACAACTCTGTCCCCTGACTGTGTGGAAAGAGGTAGCTGGATAGCAGATTGTCACAAATTTCAAGCACGCATCCAGACATACAGGGGAGCACTCTAATCTCTAGTTTAGTTCATAAAGCACACGATCTACAGGTGTAGAGGTGTAGGTGCCCTGGCCCTGACTTCAGTGCTGCTAATGTCCTGTCACTCACTCTGGCCCCATGCTGAGCCCAAGCACATCAGTTGAGTGCTACTTGGTGAGTCTATGAGTCTGCACATACCTCTGTTCTTACTGCTGGAAATGTCTCTGCATATAAGGGAAGAAGAATGGCATCATGTGGCCCTGATTGTCCCAGAGTCCTGTGGGTATCTGGCACTGACACCAAGTAATACAAGAGATGTTTGTCGCCATCAAAAACTTTTCTTTCAAAGATCTCCCTTCAGGCAGTATTTGGTAACTTCAATAACATCAGTAGATACTGGGCTCACTCCTATTCATGTATTGAGAAATCCCTTTTGCACAAGATTCTTACTAGAAGGTAATTTGTTCCACTTATTCATTTAACTACGCTTTATTTTACATTTAATTCATTTTTGCCTTGATGACCGTACCTTGAATAATCTATACTGATATTTGTTAAGTGGCTTGTGGAGATACTTGAACTGTCACCCCTTCCCATTAAAACATTAAACCAACTGTGGGTTAATTCACACATCTTCCTTCTCCTCTAATAGGAATTCAGCTCACTTATCTGTTAAGGAAATGTCACTGTTCCCTCATCATTTACTTTGTAGGATGTTTTTGTATCTGGATTCTAGAATCATGAAACTTGGATAAATTATATTAAATCAGTGTGCAAAGATCATCATAAACACCTCAGGTATACCCTTTTAAGTCAATCTTTATGTTACCTAAAACCAAAGGCAGAGGCAGAGGGTTAAGTGATGACAAGGAAAACCCAGATTAAATGTGTTTTTTAAGCTGTCACTGAATCCCTGTTGAATTTTCTAGGATGAGATAAACAGAAGAAAACAGAAAAGGAGTAAGTATTTCTTAACACATGAATTACATTCATGATAGTGTACTGTCTTCATTTCTCATGGCATATAAGCTACCACAGTCAGTTTAACTATTCCTCGGAGCTGATACAGTACAAAGCATCACTTTTCAGAAAGACTTCAGTAGAAATTCTACTTACGTACTGCAATTCTTTCTGGACACAAATATTTTGAGTGCTGAAGTTAACAAGATTGTAATGGTGGATGAAAAGTCAGTCTAGAGCACTGATATTTTTCATTATATCCTGCAGACCCGTAATTTTTGGTTCATCATTTGGAATGACAAACTTAACTGAAAGGTCACGTAACCCAAACTGGTTTTTTTAACTTGTAGATTGTTGTATATATTTCAAGTACAGATCAACAGGCCTAACTTTAGGATTCAGGTTACTAAGGTTTCAAATTTTCTCTGGACATTTGAAATTCAAACTGATCATATTCTGGTAAGTACTCCTTCTTACTGAAAATGTAGAAAATTATTGTAAGACCTTTTAGCAGAACAGTTGGAATGACTGTTTCTTTTAAAAGATATATGTTACACTGGGTACAATAAGACGGCAGTAATATGCCTTAAAACTATTGTGATCCTTTACACAGAAGGTGCTATTGCAGTTGAGATTATGTGTGTGCACGTGGATTTTAATCAGCCATATGGTAAGAAAGGTCAACATATTAAAAAGAACTAGAGCACAACACCCACCCTGTAGTATTAATATTCTTTCTGGAGTGACTACAGTTATGTTGGGAAGGAAATGTCTGCCATAATTTTGACATTACTCCTTTAGTGTTTTTCTTTACTAATAGATTTTTGTGTATCACCGTGCCTACTTGCTTGTCCTTTCAAGGCAAGTCATCACATGTTAGCAGTTCACCCTGCTGTGTTACGGATATTCTGGATCCTACATCATTACAAATTAACATACAGAAGCTTCAGCTTACTTCGTAAGTTACATGAAAAAGGAGCAAATAATTTGTAGAAGCAGATTCAATACAGAAGCAGTGGTGCACACTGCTTCCAGCTTAAGGAGAACAACTATGAAAATAAGCACTCAGATTTTATCCTGTCTTGTCCAGGTGCTTTCAAATCCCAGAAACATGGAGGTAAGCAGGCCATTAACACTTTACTTTTAGACATTACTGTTAAAGACTGTCCATTGGGCAGTACTCCACGAAGATACAACATAATCATTATCTCCTAAATAATTAGTAATTCTTCCACATTCCTACACATCTGAAGAAAATTTTCAAATATGAGCTACCTATGCTCAGGGAAAGGGACTCAAGGCAGGAGCATAATGCTTTTATCCTACTCTAAGTATTGATTAAAAGGCATAATTCTGAGATAATTTGAGCCAGTACTCAGTAATATAGTTGTAATAACTGTGTTACAGTTTCTCCATAGTTACTTTGATTTTGACCAACTTAACATACTGAAAAAATTCATACTATTTTCTGCTCTTTGTTCAATATTAGGAATAAGACATTGCAGTCAGAACTTTAATACTTGAAGTATACTCCGAAATATTTAGGAATAATGTTAGTACTTTGACCTTTACAATATCCTACATCTTCATTGGCCAGCTGCTTCATCCCCTTCCCCATAGGTTAGAGAGGCAGTAAAATAATGGGATACATGGAACAGATAGGCACTATGGCCAATCAAAGCAAGGAATATTAAAAAGGTCAAAATACTCAAGTCTACTTCTATGATTTATAAAACATATGAAGAGCTGTAATTTTAGTACCTAATTCTACTGAGAATAATCATAGTGAAAATTGAAAATGGCATAAAGAATAGATTTTGGTGACAGTAATTTCATGAAACATAGCAGTCTGTATTCGTCACTAAATCTAGGTTCATTACCTTTATGATTTCACTCTTCAAAGGCACCCTTGGGTCTGGAACCTATTCTTCCTTCTCCTCACAAGTCAATTTAAATATTATAGCTACTTATAGCTACTTATACAACACTGTCACTCTGGGAAATACTTTGGAATCTATTTCTTGCCGTGGGAGTAAGAGGCTACGTCTAAGCTCATATTTTTTTATATCTTTACATGTGTGTTTTTATCTCTCTCTCTATATATATATGGATGTATGTATAAACACCCTCACACAGCTCTTCTGAGCATTATGAAAACATACAAAACAAAGCTTGATGATTAACTGCTAAAATAATGTATTCTGGAATTTGTGTACAGATCACAGCTCTGCAGAATGTGAACCAGATGTCTATGTCAATTAGAAGTAGCTGTTTTACAGCAACATAGCAAGATATTGCAGGTGGGTTGAGCCATTTTTGCTGACTGTACATACTACTCTTCTTTCCCTAGGTTTGTTACTTCTAGGTTCTTTCTCTTAAAGTTTCCTTTGAGTTTGTTCTCCCTATGTAGTACATGAACAATTAACAGTCAATAAACAGCATGCATTACCATACGCCTTGGTATTTCAAACAATAAATTTCATATTGTACTTGCAACAAGCTAGAAGAGAACCAACTGATCGAAGACTGGTTTGGTCATTCTCTTGTTCTGCCTTGGGGTCACCATGAGGAACATCCTTGGTACCACGAGAGGTCACCACCTGCCTGGGGCGGTGCCAGCACAGACACCCATCCCCTCAGCACACAGATGGCTCATGAGTGGCATGAAGAGGGCTCATGGGTGGCACACTGATGGTACATGCCTGGGGCACACATGACACGTTACAATAGTGTGGCTAGCACATGCTGATCATGCTCATCACACAGAAATCACAAGGGTTGCACATGGCAATCACATGCTAATCACAGAATCACAGAACCATTTATGTGGGAAAAGATGTCCAAGATCATTGAGTCCAACCTCTGACTGATTTTCACTTTGTCAACTAGACCATGGCATTAAGTTCTGCTTCCAGCCATTTCTTGAATACCTCCAAGGACGGTGAATCTACCAACTGCCTGGGCAGCTGGTTCCAATGTTTGGTAATCCTTTCCATGAAGAAATTCTCCCTGATGTTTTGGGACAATCAATGCCCATGATGTGTCTGACAAGACAATCATGCATCCGTCACGCGCTTGGCAATCACACATTCAGCTTGTGCCCAGCACACACCCAACCCACAACAACCAGGCACATCTCTACATTCTTGTACTCCATGTGTTCATTACAAAACAGAAATGTCTGCATCCTGGCTCTTTTATAAGCAACCATTACCATGGCTCAGGAAAAGTGGTAGCTCATTACATTATGTTGATTTAATTGCTTGAGATCATGTGAATGTAGTGCTATTGCTGTCCTTGAGACTATCTAGAAAGTTTAATGGTGAGAATTTGCATCAGTGCAGCTGTGATAACCCTGATTAATTTGTAAAATATGAAATTAATTTTGTAAAATATGAACCTCATTTGCTTGCCTAGATTCCTACTGAATTCTTTGCTGGTAGATTTTAACATGTCTGATTGTTCAGATTTCCTGTTAAGAAAATGGCTAAAAAGCCACCAAACACAAGTCTCGAAATGGTAGTTTTAATCTAACAGATTTTAACTTTGCAAATCTGAAAAAGTAAAGAAAGCAAACTAACAATATAGTAAAAATAAAGTACATATTCTGATTACATTGTTTATTTTCTATTTCAAATGAAATTGCAGTGTAATTTTCAAGACACTATGTGGTACTACCACTGAATTAAGGAACCTCACTGTAAAATTAGTCCAGTTTACTGTAGAGCACTGTGTCTAGTCCTATATCTTGAGAGCATTAGCAGAAGAATTTTATAATGTTTATGAAGCATGTAAAATTAATAAATATTGTATTTTTAGTTGCAGACTAACTGTTCATTGTCTTAAACATATTCCTGCCAGTGTGTTGTAGTGGATTGCCTACTGCATTTTAAAATTATTGTGACTGTCTCTTGAAAAAGCTCTCTAACTAAATGCCTTTATGTCACCTGCTGAAAAAGTCTGCTGCAGAAGGTGCTACATTTGTCTTCTTCTGCAGCCCTTTTAGATGCCATTAACTAAGATAGAGTAATTTGGGGGATTGATACAGATGCAAAATATGCAGGTTGCAGATTTATAAGCTTCAAAGAAATTATACTATGGAAAGAAAATTCCAAGAAGGCCATATTTTTTGTCTAGTTGACATACTGAACTTCCAAATACTTCACCACTCTATCTTTGGATCCAGTCAGAAGATGTACATTCATCTGGGCCTTACTTTGCTTCATAACTAGCTGCTGTTGAAATTATGGTATTATCTTTCTGTCTCACTACTGGCTGACCTATGACTGCTTTTAACTTCAGATATGGTGTATTTCTGACTCTCTCTAATTAGGTAAATTCTGCTGAAAACAGTGGTGACTATAATTTCAGCCTACCAGGTGGCTGCTGCATAGAGAAATACTTCAGCTCAGCACTGATACATAGGGTTTCAGACAGGTTTCACGGAGAATCATGGAACAGCTTAGGCTGGAATGAGCTTCAGTAGGTCTCTTGTCCAGCCACCTTCTCCAGACAGATTTGAGCATTGGCATATTTTAAGAAGAAATTCTAGGTTTGGGGAGTCAAAATCAATACATTTGCCTAAGAGTCAGTAATATTGTTCTAATGGTAAAAACATTTAAGCAGTCTCCCAGAAAGAACAGTCAAAAGTCAGAGAATCCAAACGACAGCCAACACTTTTTAAATGTGTTGACCTCTTGGCTTCCCAGTTAAGTAGACAATAAGGTTCACCTCTGTTTAGATTAACCAGAAAATATCACAGACTGAAGTGACATGGTTACAGGTGGCTGGATCAGATTTTGCACTTCAGAAAGCAGCTTTAATTACACAACTTTGTTACTGTAAGAATAGCTTTTATTATGTTCCACAATAATACCTTGCATTTATACTGTCTTAAAAGAAGTCTTTGCACAGTTCCTCTGTGTTTACGTTATGCATCAGAGCTCATGACAACACACAGACTGAACACTTCTGTACAAATTTAACCACTCCAAGCACACTGAATTTGATTTTAAGTGGTTGCATTCTTCTGAGTTATTGTTTTCTTTCTGACAGAACCCACCATAATTACTTTGTTGGTTTTTTGGTTTTGTGTCTTTCACCAGTTTAAAACAATCTTTCCCAAATCCATTGACAGAATGTCACATATCTTTATGATTTATATTTGTTAAAAATAGAACTTGTATCCTTTCAGTATAATTTTTTTACCACTATAAATGACTTTATGTTTTCGTAACCATCTCCATTAATGCATGACAAACTGTGAAATTTGCCATTTTTGCCATGACCAATCCATAAAATCTGTCATCTTCCTGCATGATGGTGTTCATGATTTACACGGAGTCTTATAAATAAGGTCACTTATTTAAATGGCTCATGAAAATTGCTGTTAAGAAAGTGGATACATCCTGTAAATGGGAAGTCACATGGACCAATTTGTCACTCTTTCCTTTTTGTAAAAGGATTGTATTTTCAACAATTTTGTATTCTGTATTATTTCTATTGGCATGTTTTTAAATACCAAGGGTTTTAAAAAAAATCCATTACCTCCATTCTGCTGAGTATATTGTCTCTAGGTGCATACCAGGCAAGGAAAGGGAGATGTAGAATGTCTTGTTGTGGGTGGTCTGAAGGTGCCTCATCATGATACAGATTCACATCCTTTGTAAGAAGCAACAGGGGAGGAGTCATCAAAAATACAAAGTCCACATTAGTGAAACTGATTTGGGAAAACATATTTAAAATGTCCCTACACATTTGAGATCTCTATGATTGAGGGCTGCAAGCATATAATGTAGGTCCATATTATCAATAAGAAATACACAGACACCACAATATCCATAAATTCAGTCTTATTTGGGAAAATAAAATATAGGAACATGAATACTCAAGTACAAATATTTTGTCATAGGATTCTCTAAAAGTAGTTGTTGGTACAGCAGGATTTCTATTATGAGAAAAGAATCCTATATTCAGTTAGTCTTTGTTAATTTAACTCCAATTTTCATCAAATAGGTGCTATGTTCCACAGAATTTGGAAGATTTTAATTTAAAGAAACACACAGTAAGGATGGCTGACTAAAGAGAGACATTTCTGAGAGTATTAGGAATAATAAAAGGAGTGCAAGAGTGTGCATGAGTTTTATTTTGTCATGTGAATAAAGGGAGGAGAATTATACCTGTCCTAACATTTGCTGGTAAGAGGAGTTGAGATTGCGGATATCAGGTTCTGGACCTGCTTACTTTACTTCTTTCTTTTGCTACATTTTGCAAAACCCACATTTATTGAAAATCTTGAATAATTTTTTGAAGTCTTTTTATGCACATGCTTCTTAGCCAAAAGGAGGCTCTTAACTCTCTGCTTGAGGCAGTGCAGACTCAGAATTAATGTATTAATAGAGTTAACTGATTGCTGTTAATCCTGGGCTGTGTCAAGGAGGTGGTGCCTCTGCTGGGAGGAGGTTTGAGAGAGCCATCCTTGAGCAGAGTGATCAGGCGTGATCAGTTTCTCCTGACTCTTTCTAAGTACTGGGAGATGTCCACAGGAGGAGACTGCATCACCATGCCTGGAAGGAGAATCCCATGACCATGCATACTCATCCCACAACCATACCAGGCATTTTGATTCTAGAGTTGGAACAGAAAAGAGTCCACTTGATTCAGAAGCATTTGAGATCGACTGCTGGTTAGCGCTAGCAGCTGCTGCCAAGCTCACTCTAAGGACAGCTGGGCAAACCTTACTGTTTAACTCTTGCAGCTTCAGCTCTGCCCTGCTGCTGCAGACAGGATGGCTGTGAGCCAGGGGTTGTCTGGGTGAAAGCTGGAAGCTTTCCCTTTCAAAGGAGCTCTTTCCAGTGCAGTTTCAAAATGGTTAAGGTACCCTCACAACATTTCAGGTTTCCAGTTGTAAATTAAGTGCTGCATGAAGAGGTTTCTACTACCCTGAAATCTAGTTTATTTAATACCTAGATTTACTTTCTTATGAAGTAATATTCACCGGTTTTTAAGGACTGCAAACACACATACATGCAAAAATGTGCATGCATACGTATGAATAGTGTTATACCCTAATAATTTCAAAAGTCTCTTTGACAGGGAGCATGAAAGAGAGATAATATCCCATCAATCAGGAAACAGATATAATCTATTAGAGAAACTGAGCAAATTATACAATAATGAAGGCTCAGATACAAACCAAGATTAAAGACAATATCACTTTCCAACCTTAGTCAGAGTGATACATATCTGTAGTTTCAGAAATTTTAAGAAATACCACAGCTTAATGGAAAGTAGAGAGTGACTGCCTGAAGGGAGTGGATATTCTGTCACTGGGAGATGGTAGGTTATTCTCTACCAACAGGAAATCTTTAGGCAGAAACTAAATTGCTCCTTGTCATGGATACTCATTTATATAAAGTGACACTGCTACTCCCACCCACCGATACTGACTTCCAGTAATCATTCATGTGTCACACGTACACCCATGCAGAGTTACACCAAGTCATGTGAGCTAATATTCACTTCCACACTCCCAGGCTGTGACCACTTACTCATGTCAAGATATGTGCTGTCCTGTTCATTAATACTAATGCCAATTCAAGCATATCGGCGTAGTCATCTTCAATCTTACTCAGTTATGTTGGCACTTTACTCAATCACTATCAGTCAGACCCACCCAGTTGCACTATAGCTGTGACAGATGCACACTCTCAGAGCCTCAGGGTGCGTTTGACAAATAGAAATTGTGTTGCCCAGATTTGGAGACTATCTGACTCCCATATCTTAATGGTAGAAAAGCAGCAGTGACTTCATACATATCATGTTAATAACTATTCTAGAAAAGGAACACTTAATTGAAGGCCAAGTCAACACTTTCTGAACAGAACCATAAAGACATCTACATTTTATCATAAAAAATATAGACACAACTGTAAATAGGTGACTAGCAGAGAGGCTTCCAAATGAGTGATTACATTTGCAAACAGGTGCTGGTGCATGTATTATATCTCACATTATATCTTTGCCAGTTCTTTGGGTGACTCTGTACAGTATTAACTATGAACTTTGATTTCTTCTCTGAATTTTGCTTCTTGGCAAAGCAGGTATGGATCAATTGAAAAAGGAGCAAGAAGCACAATTTAAAATTTTATCTTGATCTTCACTGGGATTAAAAACAAGAAAACA
Source organism: Cettia cetti (assembly GCA_013401135.1). NCBI lineage: Eukaryota > Metazoa > Chordata > Aves > Passeriformes > Sylviidae > Cettia > Cettia cetti. The sequence goes on from VZUI01047321.1 coordinate 84,853, forward strand.
AACTCTTTTAATTGTACATTCATTGTATGATATAATTTAAAAAATCATTTATCTAAACCCTGACAACAATATAACAATAAATTATAACAAAATTCTTTCCATATCCCACACATTTGGTTTCACTTTTTAAGAGTGGAAGTTCTTAGTCCATAGTATTTTATTAGGAGGTAATTGCAACATCTGCATTCTGTAAACACAATAAGCAGAAAACTTCATCTCTCCGATACTTCATCCCTCAGACTACACTGCCTCAGAACTGTTTGGCATTGCTGCGGAATAGGAGAAAGCAAAGTGGACCAACTGTGGCAAGGAAAAATGTGAATCAGCATTCACATCAGAAATGTATTTAATCAGCATTGAGAAATGTGTTTAAAACCATAAAAAACCATTTACCTTCTCTACTATGCTTATGAAGTGGATGAGGAAAAGACATCTTTGTGCATATATGTGTGAAAAGAGACAAGAAAGAACTATCTATTTATTTATCTTTTTGGCCTCATTGCACACATTGTGAGTTACAGACTTAAGCCCACTGCTTTTTTCTTAAGGAAGGAAGATAATAATTTAAGTTAGAGACCAAAAAAGGAAGCATCATTTATTCAAAGCACCAAAAGTTTTAGACAATGTTGTTTTGGTTTTTTTTAAGATCAATAAACTGGGAAAATAACATCCAAATTTTGTAAAGGATATGATTTTTACCTGAAAAAGATATCTAATTGTGAATTCCCAAGAAGTTCTCAATTAAGGTTGTTTACTAGATTGGGTCACTTTATGTCTGCAAGGAATAGAAAATAAATTCTGTCTTTTATCCCTTACCAGCTTCACTGATAGCAACTTGTCTTCTTGGAGAAATGCAAAGGCTTTTGTGAAGATAGTCCTTGTGTAAAACAAAGGACGATAGGGACTCAGCTAAGCACCTATGGAAGAGGTGTTTTATATTATAAGAGAAATTCCTTCATCATATAGGTAATTGTGAAGGAAATATCACTTTATGCTGCCTTTTCTGATGGTGCACTGAGCACACCGAGTCCTCAATGTCACATGTTAGAACTGGGTTTGATTGCTTTCTCTTGTTTTATTGTCTTCTGCTAAGCAAAATTACAAGAAATTACTCCAAGTGTAATTTTTTTTATATATGACAAAATGGAAAAAAATTATCCCACTGTACAAATGGCTCTATGTGACAATGCATAAAAGCTATCAAGGTACACACAGTGCAGAATACTGTTGTAAAAGCTTATTGTAAACACTATACAGGCTTCCATGGGAAGTAGTAACGTTGCTACGTTCCATATTCAATAAAAAACTATCATTAAAATGTGTGAAATTATTTTGATTGTTTAGTTACATTTATACATGGAGTTCTGTGTCTACTACAAGAACTGCCTAACTGTGGCCCACTGTCTATGGCAAACACAGCTCTAGGGAAAGATTCACACGAAAGAGTGTCATTCTTTCTCATTCTTACTCAAAGCCTTTTGCTGAATTGGGGTGAAAAGATGAGTTCACAAACCCCTTTGCAGACTCTCTGATATGCTTTATATGTTTCATTTGTTTCTGGCCCTGTAACGTTGAGACCATATGCCTTCATTTCTTTTTTCACTTACATCTTTTTAATCTATAAATCACGCCACTTTTTCTTCCATAACATTTTAAAATTCAGGTGTTTCTAGCAGACTTCACCAGGCCTCTAACATAACCTAAATATTGATATATTATTTTATAATAATATTCCTTTCCATAATCTTGCTGTTGTCTTGCTGATTGGCTATCACCCAGTTATTTACAGGTAAAACCTTTTTCTGGGCCCTAATCCTGTTTCATCATGATTACTGATACTGCATATCCTGTGGTTTCCCTATGATCCCCAGTGACAGATTGGAGAGCATAAAAAATTTAATTGATGTGATGAGCCTATCATATATTATTCTTCACTGAGCTCCTCCATATTGTTCTGCATTTCCCTCTGTACCACACTGGTTTCTTCCTGATGTTCGTAAGGTCCTTCACAAAAGTGAGCCTTCTTACATGTTGCACTGTCAAAATAACCATCCCTCCACATTGCTAGAGTATAAGCCTAATTCCATAATCATAGACTGAGTCTTGGGTTTGTTTCTGTGGCTCTTTTAGGAAACTGGCTAGGGACTGTTTATTTCTGCTTCCAGGTCTCTGACTGATTGTGAAAAAATAAATGATCACCATATTGGATAAGAAAGATTCCAGTGTAAAAAAAAAAATTCAGCTCACCTCACTCTCAGAAATTCAGCAGACCTTTCAGGATGAAAGGATGGCCAAGGGATTGAACTATGGAGATTTACAGAGCAGTGAGAAAATTTGCTGTATTTATGTAGGTATAGTCTTGCAACCTTTCATGCCTTCTCTTTCGAATTTTCCTTCATTTATTGTCAATCCACAATCACCAAGCCAATTGCTGACTGCCATAACTTGCTTGATTTGATTGCCAGATCTTACTTTCTCCCATTTTCCACTGCTCAGCAGACTTCAGTGTTATGACTTAATTTAAAATAAATCTAAGTCTACAGCAAAGGTAATTTTTCTTTTGAATATTAATAGTATTAATATTTAATAGCTATTCCCTGAGAAAAACAGTGATATATTATTATTTTCCCTTTCTGATGACAGAAAATGCAAAGAAAGTTTAAGGAAGTTGCATTTCAGCTGAAGTGCTCATAAACACAAAACTTTCTGAGGTTATCCTTTGTTAGCAACAGCCTGAATTAATCGTTTTCTGCAATGCATGCCAAGTAGACAAACTAAGACAATTAAAGCCAATGTGACTTTTTCTTTAATCCTTATTTGATTGCTTGATGCAGTCTACTGATGCAGCTGTTGGCACAGTAGATTAAGTTACTCTTAACCACAGCAACCCCTATTGCTCACAGAGCCAAATCCTAGAGGCATTTTTTTCCCTCTGCCATTTATTAGCAGCAAAAGTAATTAGAATATTTTGTAGATAAAACAGGAGAATACTCAGTGGCTGAATATACAGATCTTTCTGAAACTGCTGCAGTGACAGAGAATCCAGGTGGCATTTGCAGGTGCACAGCTGCAGTAACTGATGAATCTGGCATCTTTGGCAGTTCTACTCAGTACGGATGGCAGTGGATGTTGGGGGTTTTTAATCCAGTTTGTAAACTCCTTTCCTCTTTTGTACACACAGAAACACCCACACATTCAGTTTGTCTTCTCATCTTTTCATCACATATAAACTACTAGCTAGACATGAAATATTATTCTGTTTTCTCTAATTCTGGTTTAACAAAGCTCCACTTTACATATGCACACATACACAGACTTTAGTTTAGTTTCAAATTTTTCATTATAGGTGACTTTAAATGACTTTTTTTTTTTTTTTTTTTTTTGTATGAAGGTTCTAAAATGTTGTAAGACAGAAGCACTCAAACCAATGAAGCATTGTTGATAATTCTGAGTTTCAGATTGGAGTCAAGGAAATATTAACGATTTCTATCTGATATTGTCCCACTTTGCTGCAATAGATGTCATTATGGAACATAATAACAACATATAAATTGCCTTAAAAATGTAAAAATAAAAAATAACCCCCTCAAAACACACTGCATGAACACAAATATGAGAAATAGGGATTTTTAATAGATGTTTAAATAGAACCCTCACTCACTTTTTTCTGAGCCTGAAAATACAACAGAGGTTTACAAAAATATTTCAAAACTGAAAACTCTAAAAAATCAGATCAATTCCAAAATACTGCTGCCTAGAAGTAAATACAAAAAGTCTAAATGGATTTTTTAAAAAATATTATCATATAAATTTTAAAAAATATGTCTGGTTAGCAGTGTCTTGATTGAGATGTTTTGACATAGAAAATGTTTCTCACTTGTAAACATTTTTCAGAAAAACAGACATTTTGGTAGTTTTTCAATATAGTAAAATATGTTTGAAATACTTCATATCCAAATCTAGTTTTGCACTGTGGATGAGATCATTGCTATAAAGCACTGCTTGTCTTTTAAATACAGTGCTGGGGCACTGATAGACAATTCTCCTCCTCCTCTGCTGACACCTGCCTGTCTGACACAGTCTTCCACTGGGCACTGAACAATTCTGTCACAACGATCCTCTTGATTTGAACTTGCTTTCTTTGGCTTTACAGGCCTTTCTATTTCATGCCTTATCTCTAGCAGTGCTTTCAGAAGGACTTTTCCCATGTGACAGAATAAATATGAGAAGTGACAGCATGAATTTCAGGAGTAGCGCAGCACCTGTGACATCAGACAAATTTTTTTTGTTCCCTTTCCTAGTTGGGACTGTCTCTAGGGCAAACAAGGCAAAGACTGAATTTTCTCCTGTAAGCCCACTAACCCGAAAAACTGGATCTTGAGTACCAAAAATTAACAAAAAGGAGCTGTGCACCACTTGTAAAGGAGTCTTCATTATATTTTTACCCAAGACTACGAAAGTACAGTGAAGGAGAAAGCAGTGGTCCTCTGGATGGTCTTACTAGGACAAATAAGAAAGCAACAGAAACCATTGCCCATGTGATTTTTTGAGTTCATAGAGCTCTCTCTTGCATTCTGGAGAAAGACCAGCCAAATCACTGCCTCTATACAAAAACTTATCCATATCTAAATCACTCTACTTGGAAAATGACTTTCAAATCAAGTTGGTTTTCAGATTTCTTTTCAGTGAAACCATTTTTTTAAAATTGCCTGGATACTTTAACCATCTGCAATTAAATTCAGCTGTCATGTCAAATTAGGAAATGTGATAAGGACCTGCTAGAATAGGAAACATTTGTGAGGATGAAAAGTAAAGAATTCAGAACATTATGAAGGAACAAGCTGCATTTTCTCTCAGGTATCATTCAAACAGAGATTCCAAAGCTGCTGGGATTGGTCAGGGCATGAGTCAAGTATATGCCACCATCCAGCCGTGAATTTCCTGCCATACCTTGCAGCAAAGTGACAAAGCAAATGCTTAACTCTGTGTGTGCACATGTATGAAACCTGAGAGAAAAGGTACGGAAAAGAGAAATGGTGAATCTGTTCAAACACTCTTTTGACATACTTCAGTGGCAAAATCTGCTGCTTCTAAGTAGTGGACACATAGTGAAAATACAGAAGACAATTTTTTCATAGTATAATCTGTAATGCATAAATCATAAGAAAACACAAAATTAATTGCTAAGTTAAAACAATTTTCAAATTATTGTCCTCAAGGTTTTATTTACAGTTCTGTATTAATTTGTAAAAAGAACTATTTTCTTCTTAAGTTTCTTGTTGCATTTCAAGCTTGAGACAAGTAATATGATGATACTGTATTTTTCTGTGCTCTCATTTTGCAGTGAACCATATTAGCTGAAATACCCAGGAGAAAGAGAAAACTTCAAAGCATGGCCCCAAATAATGTAGAGAATAGGTATAGTCTGAATACCAACTGAGCCTAAGCTTTAAGTTCAAACAACCTTTTAAGACACTTCCCAAGAAATAACTTTTTTAATGAATTGAGGTCATCTTGGGGGTAACAGTGATGTAAAAGTAGGTTCCAAATCTGACTAGTTCTCTTCTCCTGCACATGTCTTTTATATCCTGCATAGCAATTTGGGCATTGGGGATGACTCAGAAGCACCCTCACTACCCTATCACCTCCCGCAGTGAGTAACTTGCAAAACTAACATCAAAACCAGGACTTTCAAGACCTCCTAATTAGGAGTTTATTGTTCAGCTTAATCAGCAAGGAAAAGAACACCGATATTAAGAAATGTTCTCAATTATGTGAAGTGGAGAAGAAGTTGACAGCCAGAATCAAGCAGCTGACCTTCATAAAAATATTTATTTTCAAAATAAATGAGATTAGATAATAACAGTGAGTTATCATAGAGTACTTCTGCATCATTAGACTTATAGACAGAGACTAAGGCCTTTGTGGGTGTAAATATGACCATGCCCTCTTTTCCTGTTCTTAAATGGGAAATCTGTAAATTTGTAGCCTTATTTAGCTATTAGCTTCCACAGAAATTTTCACTTAAACTCTTCGCCCCTCTTCTCCAGAAGGACAGTTTAACCCTTAGTAACTATGTCATTCTGTAACACTTTTGACCAGTGACTGATCAGACCATCTAGGGCTTTTAAGGGTACAGGCCCCTTTCAGGCATGAGCTCCTACCACTTCTGCTCATCTGGTCTTGAAGAGTTGGATCCACAATGATGGTTCCAGCCTGTGCCAGCTAGAAATCACTCAGAGAATGTCCTTCCTTCTCTTCAGTCCCACTAAACCCTTCTGATTTCAGTGATAAAGGGGAAACCATTGCTGTATCCAAACTATCTAGGATGACCCAAACTTGGGAGTGCTTCCTCTCCCTAATGCCTAACAGGTCACCACAGCTTAACTAACTTTAGGGAAATGTTTATGCACAGCCTTCCATAGGACCAATGCAAGGTTCACTGGCAATGAAAGATAGTAGGAATATGCGAAAGGATATAGATTATCCACCTGGCATGTGAATGTGAATTTTCCCTCTTCAAAATCTTGTGTATCTAAGCCTTCAGTCATTTCTAAAACAGGCACCAGTACAAAATCAGGTGAATAACTTCTATAGTTTTAAATTGGATGCCTAAAATTTTCAGAAAGATAATTTTCAGAACCCGTTTAAGACTGTATATTGACAAATATAACTCAGTTTGAACAAGCTGAATTTATACTGTTTTAAATTTCAGATGGTTTTCGGCTTCATCACACTGGATTATAGTCAGTCAAGGATTTTCTTTATTGTGATTCTTTATTAGCTGTTCCAATTCTTGTTAATAATGTGCTTTTTTTAACCAGTTCTTTTGATATTTTCCTTGTGTAACAACTGTCATTTATCACATGTAAGGTCATTATCTCAGACTTAATATTACTCAACAGCAAGAAAACACATTAAATATAATATTAAAACTTTTACAATATACTCAGTTGATAAAAATAACTTTTTGTGAGGTATCTTTAAACCATATTATTTTCAAGAACCTATTGGATATTCAAATCCAAAAAGTGTCTGCATTTTTGTGGAGGTTTTTTTTGATTGGTTGGGGTTTTTTTGGTGGGTTTTGTTTTTTGGGTTTTTTTTGTGTTTAGGCTTTTTTCTACTTATTAACCTATTGACAGCTCACTAATTGAATTTTTCATGACCATTAACTGTTTCCATTTCCATGCTGAAGCCTTTTCTGGTGAAAAATCTTATATGGAATTTTGCAATATGCATCAGGGTTCTGAAGAACAATGGTAGTTTTAAGTTGTCCAGGCTAACGATACTGAGAACTCACGACTCATTATACTCAAGGAACAAAAATCAATTGGTGGTAACAGCTTGTTGTCATACTAACTACCACCATGGTCTGAATTAAAGGAGGCACCCTGCTGAAATCTTTACCAGGACTCATTCATTAACTCCCTCTCCTTGTTCTCATCTGTTTTGCAGCTGTAGCCAGGTGAGAATTAACGGGGCAGTTTACATCGGGCAGATGGTAGGTTCCCCAGGACAACTCTATTTAAAAAATAAGGAGAAGGAATCAGTAATTGGGAAATAAGCCCTGGACAAATATGGAATGTAAATATTAAGGGTATTTTTCCATGCTTTTGACTTTCAGTTGCTCCAGGGTAGAAAAAAATAAAATAAAATAAAATAAAATAAAATAAAATAAAATAAAATAAAATAAAATAAAATAAAATAAAATAAA